>WHVA01000505.1:0-78226 GCA_015179125.1 Gautieria morchelliformis | reverse complement strand
GTCCGCGCACGTTGCGCAATCTCCGGGTGGACGATGGCGAGGGCGTCCTCCCATCCCACGATCATCCTTCCTGGTCTATGGAGCACGGAGAATGTCCGGCCCCTTGTCTCCGGGCCGTTGTCCGCTGTTGTGGACGTTACGTGTCAACGTCCATCCCATCTTGGGGGGCATCATCTTCGTGGGTAGATGATGGTGGTGGTTGCTTCCAAGAAGCGATGCGCCCTGGAAAGATCCGAGGTGAAAATTTAACCGCGCTGTGGCCGGCGCGTCACGTGGTCTGCAGTGACAGACGCGTCTAGCGGCGTCTGGGGAGGTCGCGTGGCTTGCCCACCCCCGAAGCTCTAGATAGCTATCAGGGCTTCAAGGTCCTTGCAGGACGACATGGGTTCCCATGTCACGTGCCTAGGGTCCAACGGACCTGGAATTCCAGGTCCGTTGAGTTTATCCATCGATGTGCGATAATCTCGTCGACGAGCCACTCCTCGTCGTCATTTGCCCCGAAGTCATAAAATGACTTGGCCTCACGACGAGGGAATAATTCGTTGTGTTAGCCTCGTATCGCCGTACGAGGCTGGAATGGAAGACCTGGTGAATGCGAGGCTTTTCAGCTCGTCGGGAAGATCGAGGGTCACCGTCGAGGCGTCGTTGTGGCCTCCTGACGCGGTACGGTCCGATGTACCGCGGGACTAGTTTTTGGCTCTTCCTTTCGGGAGAGTTAGGTTTTGTGTCGAGAGGTAGACGCGGTCGTTGGCCGGTACCTGTCGCTCGCCATACGTTTCTTATTTGCGTGAAACGTTTGCGTCACTCGATGCTCTATGATTGCATTGTGTGCCGCCATCAGGTTCCATTTTGCCTGATGTGCGAACCGGGCCACCCCTTGAACGGGGTGTCCGCGGCTATGGGAGGTCTATCCGCGGCATATAGCCGTGGTTCAGCTCGAAAGGTGCGAACCCTGTGGTCGCACTGACGTTGCTGTTGAGGGCGACCTCAACCATTGGGCATTTCACTGCCCAATCCTTCTGATCGTCTCTGACGACCGCGCGCAATATTGGCCGATGGAGCGGTTTGCCCCCTCGGTGGCTCCATCCGTTTGTGGATGGAAGGCAGTTGACATGAGGAGCTTAGTCCCCATGAGTCGCTGGAGTTCACGCCAGAAGATCAACGTGAACTTTGAGTCTCTGTCCGAGATGATGGAGTCGGGAACTCCGTGTAGTCGGATGACCTCCTTCAGAAACAGCCAGGCTACTCCCTTGGCTGACACGCTCGTCGTGGTTGGTACGAGGTGTACGAGCGACGTTAGTCGGTCGATGACTACCATCAGGTAGTCGCAGTCGTTGGATTTGGGCAGGGGCCCCATGAAGTCGATGCCAATCGACTGCCACGGCCTATCCGGAATGGGTAGGCTGTGTAGTAGGCCTTTGGGCCGTTGTGGCCCGGTTTTCGTCATCTGACCTCGCACCGATGTGCAGAATGCTTCTATGTCTGGGTTCATGCCCGGCCACCAATATGCTCTTTGAACGTAGTTCGAAGTCTTCAGATGGCCGTAGTGGCCGACTATCTGATGTGCCCGATCGATGATAATTTCGATCAGCCTCCTTCCCCCTTGAAGAACAGAGCGGGGGACGGCAATGACGTCTCTCTTGAGCTGATTCTTAGTCCAGATCAGCCCGTCCCGGATTCCGAATCTCGGGTGCGCGTCGGGTGCGCCATGATCTTTGTGAACATGGTGTCCCTATGGTACGCGTCTCGTAGGACCTTAGACAGGTCTACGCCTTGCTCAACGATCCGGCGCAGGGGTGCGCCGTCATTCCCTGCGGCGATGGCTCTGACGTCATCGTGTCGTCGCTGGACGGCGACGTTCGCGGGCTCTGGTGAGCCCTCGTTTAATGCGGCGCTTCCGTTACTCTCGCCTCTGTCTTCTCAGCGAGGCGTTTAGAGCGTCTTGTCGCCGCTGTTCCAGCTCGACATACCGGTCGGTGGGCAATAACTCACCGTCCGGATCTAAACGCGCATCCGCGTTCACGAAGACGTGGTCCGGGTGATTGTCATCACTCGTGTCGCTCTCGTAGTAGCGCGACAGGCAGTCCGCTACCTTGTTCTCTACACCGTCAACATGAACGGTGTTGAAATTGAACCGGGAGAGAAACTCCCACCATCTGACCTGTCGGTCAGATAGGCTCTTTTGGGTCTCGAAGTACTCGAGTCCCTTGTGGTCTGTGACGAGGGTGAACCTTCGCCCCAGCAGTTTGTCCTCCCATTTCATGAGAGCCTCGAGCACCGCGATAGTCTCGTGCTCGTGAGTCCGGTAGTGTTGCTGAGCAACGCTGAACTTCTTTGACAAGAAGCCGGCTGGTCGACAAGTTTTCCAGTCAGGGGCCTTGGCCGTAGACCGCACCGACGCCGGCTTTTGATCCGTCGGTGATCACCCAGATCGGCTCTGGGCACCTTGCGTCTACTGGACGCAGGATCGGGGCCTTACAGGCCAACGCCTTAATGCTTTGCCAGCATTTGTCGAGCAGTGGCGTCCATTCGAATGGACGGTTATTACGCGCACAGCCCGATAGCGGGGTGGTATATGCGCTAACATCCGGCATGTAGTGTGCCAGATACTGTACGAGCCCGAGGAAACGCTGGACGTCGTTGAACGTCCGTGGCCTGCGCCACTCGCGGATGCGTTGCATCTTATCCTCGTCGGCATGTACCCCTCGGCCATCGATCATATGGCCGAGGCACTCCATTCGGATGGAGTAGAGGTCCACCTTTTTCTTGCTCAGAAAGAGGTGGTTCTTCCTCAGTCTGTCAAAGACGATGTAGAGGTGTTCTTCATGCTCTTTATTGAGAGCGAGAATATGAAGATGTCGTCCATGTATACATGGACGAAGCGACCTATGCAGTCGCGGAAAATGGCTGTCATCAGCCGTTGGAATGTTGATGGGGCGTTACAGTCCCCCATCTGTATCACCTGGCTCCTGAAGGTGCCGAGGATCGTGGCAAAGGCTGTCTTTGCTACGTGATCCGGATGGATCCGGATCTGCTCGTATGCTTCTGACATATCGAGTTTAGTTCGATATCGGCAGCGAGCCATGTCGCTGCGTATGATATCCTGATCCGGAAGGGCGTGACGTCCTTCACCGTGTTTTCGTTCTGCTGGCGCAGATCGAAGACGGTTCTCAACGTACCGTTCTTCTTCGGCACACACAGCATGGGCACTGCCTGCTGCGCTACTGCCGGAATCCACCACTTTGCAGTGGTGTATCGTTCTATCTTGCCGACAGTTCCTCTCGGAAGTGTTCGGGGCATTTCGGTAGTCGATACCGCATGTGCTTGTTGGGATCGATGAGGTTGATCTCATGGTTGATCTCCCGCAGTGGCGGGAGTTCTAATGGAATTCCACTGACTAGGTCAGTGATTCTTTCCATCCATTCCTCGCGGAGGCGAGGAAGGTCATCATCCGTGAGGATGATGGTAGTGGTTGGCTTAGAAGCCATTAGGCGCTGTTGGCGTCTATTAGGTCCCGCGGCGCACGGGCCCGCTTTCTCTTTCCCATCGCTTTCACCGTTAGGTGAGAGCGTCTCTCCCTACGACTGTAGGGTGAGTTTGAGGACGAGTCGTCCCGCGACTCGTCCTCCTGGCTTCAATGAGCCAGGTTCGGCGTCGGCGCTTGGGTGATCCTGCTCACCCGTGGCCCTTTGTCCTCGTTCTTCGATTCGTCGTCGTCGAATGAGACCTTGCCCGTGGGGATCACTTCGTTTCCCTTGTGGATCGTCCCTGGGCTCGAGAAGTCCAGGGTTATGCCGAATCTCCTTAGGAACGGTGTCCCTAAGATCGCGTCGTAATATTCGACGTTTGCTACGTCGAAGTATTCGTCGTATGTCCCGCGACCAAACTTGATGGTCGTGTTTGTTCCATAGTTGATTGTGGAACAGCTGCCTATGCAGGCTAGCTGCAGCGCGATTGGTTGCTCCAGGGAGAATGTCTTCATCCCTGTAGCTCGCGTGAATTCGGGGGAGAGCAGCACCCCTTCGCTGCCGCTATCTAGCAGGCAGTGGGCTTTTACGCCATTTATTTCCCAGTACCCCGATAGGGTATGGTTCTCACTACACGGACGCGTTGGCCACGTTCTGTGTTTGCTTCGGTGGTGATACACCGGTTCGGCTGCCTTGTCTGGCGTGACCGATGTGCGTGCCGCCATGACTTTCGTGGCGGTGTCGTCTTCCAGCGCGAATCTGATCGCGCTGGACCTGTAGGTGGTGTCCTCCACCTCTTGTCCCATTCATAGTATTGGGACGGCTCAGGGTCCCACTCTTCAGCGGGCGTGTCTCCGTTATCCGGAGTGTCGTTGGGTTGGGGATCACCCTCCCCCTCTTCATCAATCTGTTGAAGAGAGTTTTGATCGGGATCCGTCCCCTGATCCTCGGCTTCACCATCGTGCCTCACGGCCGCTGTCCTTATACCGGACCTAAGCCGGGGGCATTCTCCCTTCTTGTGGCCAGGCTGGCTGCATTCAAAGCATGTGGCGTTGCTTTGGCTGCCGCTGGGCCTGTCATTGGGCCGGCCCGACGTTTTCGTCGGTGGGGCAGGTCGCGGGGACGATCCTGAGGCTTGAGGCGGTTTAGCTTCAGGCGGGCGTCCAGCTTGTGCTGGGCGTGAGGGCGGTAGCCGTTGACCTGTTCCACTTCTTGAAAACAGGCTGGGCCTGGTCAGGCCCGTTTGTGTCAACGGCTTGCTCCCTGTGAGCCGGGCGGCGCTTGCCGTTGCTGCTGCACTTTCTGCACGGCGCATCCCCATGTTGTATCGGGATGCCTCCTCGATCATTCGGGCCGTCTCGAAGAGTTGCTCTATTGAGCTGCTCTCGGCATTATAGCCCTTTTTGAGGACTTCGTTGCACAGCGTTTCGCATAGCGCTGATACGAACCGTCTCCGGAACGTGTACTCGTCTGGCGGCTGTATCATACGTGCCGCATATTTCGTGAGCTCGTTCAGCATCTCCTGAACGGTTTTCATGCCTTGCATGACCGCGTCGAATTTATTTGATGCGTGATGGTATGTCAGTGTGTGCAGGAACCTCTTTTGAAGGCCTTGCATCACTGACTCCAGCGTCCAGCTGCGGACCTGGCAATCGAAGCGTTCAATGTTTCGAAAGAACCACTCCTTGGATTCGCCGGTGAGGTGAGTGCCCACATAGCCGACCTGCATGTCTATGCTGGTTGGCCCTAGGAGGCAATTCATTTCAGCCATCGTAGGATGGCTACCACGAAGATTTCAAACTCTTCGAGGTCCGATCCCCCTGCATATGGCTCGGGGTGGGCCAATTTTACGCCGGCCTTCGCTAGCACAGACATCTCTGGGTCTGTGTCCGCGGCGTCTGCTAACGCCACTTGGATCATCCATGTGATCCCGTCGTACGGCTCCATTGGTACGACATTGGCCTGGTCAGGGATTCCCTGGCCTTCCGTTGGGGCCATGGATCTCTCGCGCGGTTGTGATGCCGCGTGGGGCAGGCTGTTATATGCCCTGATGGGCCCCGGGCCCGGATCGGGCTCGGGATCGGGAGCATTTTGTGCTCTCGGTTCTGGGGGCGTTTTGTGCCTGGTGTCCCCGGTCAGTCCCGCGTTGCGGATCCGTAGCCTGCTGTTGTAGGCTGCGCGCGCTTGCCGTGCGTCTTGTACGGCTTGTGTGAGCTGCTCGTGGGGTAGCTGAGCAGTGTGGCTGTGGGCCACCGTTTCTTCAGCGTTCTTCGCTAGTAGCTCGAGTGCCCGTGTGTGGCGGCGCGCGGCTGCGGCTTCTTTATGCTGCCAGTGTGTGACCTCGAGCTCTAAGCTCTCGGTCGTCGTTTCAGAGTCAGGCTCTGAGGTGACCTGCTCCCTAACGATCTGTTGGATCGTTTTACGGCTGTCCATTGGGGCAGCCGGTTGCTCCTGAGGTTCGTTCCTGAACCTTACGTCCTGTTCGACCGGAACGACTGGCGGCGGCATTCGCTGCTTGTCTCGCTCCTTTCGGCTCGCGTCGCCACTGCGTTCGTTAGCTGCGGACTGTCGCAAGCTTGGACGAGTTGCGTCGCGTTCCCCGCGTGGGCGGAGTGCTTTCTGGACGTCCTCCAGTGTGGCTGCGTCTTGCAGCCTAACCTCCTCCGCTTGGTGGAGTTCCTTGCCGATTGCCATTAGGGCGGTGGCGGCATTGTCAAGCTGCGATGCCAGCTGATCCTGCTTGTGGCGCGTCAGCGTACTTCGGTGCAGCGCAGCCTGCACCTGTTTGTTCAGGGCCTCTGCCGTCTCGTGGTCGATGGCGTGAGCTCTCGAGCTCTTGCGACTAGAGCTCGAGTATTCCGAGCCCTGACCCTCGTCTGGGGCTCATCTTTTTTGCCGTCGTCGCTCTACTTCATGAGTGTCAGTTCGAGTCATGGCTTTGTGCCTGCCTCGACATTGTTGCTCTACCGTCTGACGACAGCGAGACTTCTCTGCCCTTTCCTTTGTCTCTGGGCAGAGAGGAATGGGGGGGTGGCGCCGGCTTGTTGCCCAGCATCGTCTCTTCCTCGGCCACGCTCGACGAGAAGTGGTCAGGGTTTTCCTCGTCCTCTACTGGGGGGACGAGGGCGGTGAGATCTACGATCTCTCCGTCTTCTATCGTCCTGGTCTCTTTGTCCAGGGTAGCGTCAGCCGTCGTGTCACTGGGCTGCGCCTGGGGTGTGGACCTCGAGCTCGTCGCTCGTGTCCGTCTTCGACTGCGTGGAATCATCATGCTCGCAGCCGACAGTAGAGGGTCTACTGGAGGGTCGCAACGATGTTTAGTCGTCGACGCAGCGATCTTTTTCAAGATTGCTTCGAATCCACTATCGGTTGGTCGCGTGGCGATCAACCGCAGGATAGTTCAAAAAGGTGTAAAGGATGTCGATCTTAAGACCTTGTATCACAAGGGCACAACAGAACTTGACCAATGAGTGGTATTCTGAATGCTACGTAGTGACAGGTAAGAGTAAGATGCGATGGGGACCGCTGGCTGGTTCCCACGCATAAACTATACAGTGGGTCCCTAAGGGGCCCACTGGGATTATGTAATAACTAATGTACATGTAGATACACAGGTTATTTACAAGCCAGTAATGACCATCAAGAAAGGTTGGAGGCAATGAGAGGAGCAGCCTAGGGTGAAAAGTGTTATTGGAGGAGGAAGGACAGTTTCAATCAGGACAATCTCACTTCTCATTTCTCTTATCACTCACCTTATTTTCCCATCATTCCAAGTCGAGTCGAGGCGCATACATGCATACCATGAGTCAAGCATCAAGTCGAGGCGCAGACATGCGTACCATTGAGTTAAGAGTTCATTTTCATGCCTATTATCGAGTTGAGTCATCATTCCACTGGTCTGACATCATTTATTGCATCATCTCTATCATTTATGAAGAGATTAGCCACGTAGGAGCTGTTGCATCACTGTTGACATCATTATGCTCCTATCCCCTAAGTAGCATCATATTACACATGATTATTTCCCCCTATCCTACACTGCTTAAATACTTGGACTCTAGATACGAATAAATAAGCGACTTAACAATCTTTTTCCCTCGAGCTTCGAGTTATAAGCTTCTTTGGACTATTATTGTTTCCTCCTCAACTCTTATTGCACTAAGAACATTGCTTAATTCTAGAACTCTAGAACACTGCCTTTATCTCTCACCAGAACACTGCTTGAGCTCTCCACCACACTATTAACCACTCGACTCCAACCCCTTAATCTGATTTATATTAAAAAGAAGTCAAAAGAGGATAAAAAAGCGAAAATATTAACAATATTTACCTGAGGGGGTTGTAGAGAGACAGAGAGCCCCAGTAAGAGACACAGAAAGAGCCACACACAGAGAAAGCTAGTAGCAGACACAGAGAAAGCTAGACAGAGAGATAGCCAGCAACAGAGAGCCAGCAGCATAGACAGAGAGCCAGCAGCAGACAGACAGATCCAGCAGGCACAGAGACAGTGGGCAGGAGAGCCAGAGGTTGCCAGTTGGACCAGAGGAAATGGCAGCAGGAGGGTTGAGGGAAGGTGGGTGCGCGCGCGCAGCAACGTTGGACGCGAACCGGTCACGTGACCAGGAAGGCTGCTTGGTCGCTCTGCGCCGCTCACATTCAAACTCCGCCATAGTAGAAAGTGGGATTGGACAAAGCACAGCGTTGTCCAAGATCTATGACACGAGCCACGTGACTCGTTTCCTCCACATTCCACAAGCTTCCTTTTCTATTGTTCTGATGCTATATAAACCTCCATTCCGTAGCTACCTCTCCTCGTGTCCTTCTCACATATCTCGCGCTCGATAGCCATAAAGGCTTCGGGCTTCTTCTTTTCACAGGCATAGTGAATATTCGAAGTGGCCCTCCGCAGCGGCACGTTATTCCGTCGAGCAGTCCCATCTTATCAACTCGACACCTCCTCCTACATGGCACCACCTGGGACTGACGCTCCGACCTCTCGCTCTAGGGACAAGCAGCCCACTAGGCCCTCCCCGGATGCCACCGTCTCATCTCCTTCCGCTCCTGGCGGCACCCCGTTCCCTCCCTTCCAGAAGCAAGTGCCGACTACCGACGAACGTCTGACTGTGCTCGAGATCTCCCTCTCCCAGCTACTCTCTCTCCTTCAGACTCAGCAACTCCCACAGCAGCAAAATTCGTCTGGCCTGCCACAGCCACCCAATCCCTCCCAGCCTTTGCCGCAGCCGCTTCCTCCGCCGCCTCCACCTCCCACTGGCCTCCCCACGTCTGCTACCGCCCTTCCTCAAGGATCTTCGTTTGTGCCACCCATCTCACTGAATCCGGCGTCAGGTATGTCCATCGACCGCTCCTTTCCTCATGTCGAGCCTGCGCTGCAGCTAGTGATCGCAAAGCATGAGTTTCGTCCATCTCATCTGTACAAGTTGGACGCTACAGTCAAGGAATGCCCTAAGCCCAAGGCCTTCGAGATATCCGATGACGGCGAATTTCTGCAGCATGAAAGAGACGCTTCCCCTAAGGACTACCCCTCGTTCCGCACCCTCTATGACCCTCTCGTCGTCTACTTAGAAATCCTTCAGTATTTCATCATCGCCTCAGGAAATGTCCCTGCTAGCCAGCAAGTGGTTCTAGGCTGCTTGGAATATCTGTGCATTCTGTATCAGATTTACATGCGTTACGAGTGGTCCGCCGTCCTCCAATATCACTTCATGTTCCACCATTGCTGTTTAGCAGAAATGCGTGAAGGTGACTATGCTGGGTGGCACATCATGGACGCCAAGCTTGCATCCCTCCACCTCTATGGGAACCCGAAACCTGCGTACAGTAAGGCTTCCTCACCGTCAAGCTCAGCTAATGCGAAGCAAACCTGCTTCGCTTTCCAAGCAGGGAAGTGCGCGTCGCCCTGTACCAACGGTCGCATGCATAAATGCAAAAACTGTGGCAGCGCTGAACATGGTCGTTCGGCATGCACAGAAAAAGCCAAGGCTTCAGCTTATGAGACAGGCAGGGCGAGTGGGCTCCCGTCAACTCTGTCCACCCCTCGTCCTAGCCCACAGGACGTCTCACCCAGGTCTATCCCCCGGCTTATTTCCACTTCTGACAACGTCTCCCCTGACTCCACAGTTCTTTCTGATGCATTACCGCATTCCGTGCTCTTTCCCCCACGCCTGTTGCTGCCACCCCGTCCAAACACCGACCCTCGCTGCAACGCTGTGCCACCCTCGACTGAGGGCCTTCCTATGATTACTTGCCCCTTAGTAAAATCCACGTGGGATTTTTATCTTAAGGATTACTCTGACCGCAATTTTGTTGATTCGCTGCTGCACATAATAGATTTTGGTGCCAATCTTGGCTTTTCTGGTGCTGATCGTGATCAACCTTGCCGTAACTTGAAGAGTGCGTTGGATTTCCCGGATTCTGTCTCCAAAGCGGTCGATGCTCTTCTCAGCAGCCGCCATGCCTTCGGCCCATTCGCAGCTCCTCCCTTTCGGGACTTTCGTTGTTCCCCTCTTGGGACCGTAACACGTGCTCGTAAACCCTCGAAGCGGCTGCTCATTCATCACTTATCTTGGCTGGATGGCATCTCTGTGAATGATGGTATCCCCGATGCCGAGGGTCATATACGATATGAAGCGTTCAAGCAAGCTATCACTGCTATAAGCGCCTTTGGTAGAGGTACTCTCTTGGCAAAGCTTGATCTCAAAGAAGCCTTCCACCATATTCCAGTTCGGCCCGCTGACTGGCACCTTCTCGGCTTTGAATGGCAAGGCCGCTTCTATCACGCCATAGTTTTGACCTTTGGTCTTAAGTCCGCCCCTTACATCTTTAATCTCTTCGCAGAAGCCCTCCACTGGATCATTCAACGTCACATACCTGGTAATATAAAACATTACCTGGATGACTTCCTGCCCATTTTCATGCCGTCCACGCCCCTTCCTCTCGCTAACCAGGCAGTTGACTGGATCCAGGCCCTAGGCCGCCAGCTTGGGCTCTCTTTCCAGGATGAAAAGACCATCCGTCCATCCACTCAAGTAGAATTCCTAGGGCTGGATTTGGACTCGATAGCAATGGAAGCCCGCCTGCCTGAGGAAAAGCTTTGCTACTTGCGTGACCTGCTCCTTGGATGGCTCTCCCATCGTCATTGCTCCTTGCGTGACTTGCAACATTTAGTTGGATTCTTACAATTTTGCTCCCAAGTCATTCCACACTCCCGTGCTTTTCTGCGCCGACTCATCAGCTTCTCCACCTCTTTCAAGTCTTCCCATACCATTCGCCACATACCCGCTTATGCACGAGCTGAAATCTGGTGGTGGCATGTTTATGCTTCCGGTGGAATGGCATCCGCCTCATGTCACCGCGGTACGATACCCTGCACGTCTATACAGATGCAAGCGGGAAGAAAGGCATAGGGGGCATCTTCAAAAAAGAGTGGTTTTTGAGCCGCATACCTAGACGCTTCTGTGAACGCAATATACAATTCAAAGAAATCTACGCCGTTCTACAAGCAATTCTTCGCTGGGTCACCTCTGGAAGCACAAGCATGTTGTCTTCCACATAGACAACCAAGTTCATGTTAGGGCCATCGAGAATGACACAAACAGGTCTCTGCATGTGATGACAAACCTGCATATGATCGTTATGCTAGCAGCGCAGCTTGAATTTTTGTTACGACTGTTCCGATCAACCATCTCCGCCGCTTCCGCACATCCTCCGTGCCACCTCCGCATCACCTCCGACTCTATTCCGACATCCGCAACATCCGCAACCCTCCTCCCTTGTTCTTTCAGTACCCCTGGCCACCTCCAGGTACCAGCCCCCGTACTCGACCCTGAGCACAGCAAGATACCATTTCCGTAGTTCCGTTTCTTCCGATGCCTGTTGTACTTACCCGCCTTGTTCTTTGCCATTGTACTTACCCTACCCTGCACCCCCCTTGTCACCCATTGTTCCGTATTAGTTACTTACCCCGTATGTCTATCCGATTCCCGCACTCCCCGGAACTTGCTTAGTATCATACCATTACTTGTTGTTTCTGCGCTTTGTATAAAACCCCCTCATGTATGTCTGTTATTCTGCAATCAGATAATCACCTTCGATACTTGATTTCCTTCGCTCCATCTCCTGTTCTTAGCACAGCGAGTCTAGCAAGATCTCAGTCTCTCTCCGCCTTCCGTCTTCCGCCTTCCGCCTCAGTTCCGACCCAAGTTCCGACCAACCTTTGGTTCAGTACTTTCCGACTTCCGACTCAGTTCCGAAATACTTAGGACGATAGTTCATCGGGGGCGCAACCTATAAGTTGAAGCCGCTGTCCTTTCCAGTTCCGACTTAGTGGAAATCTCGATACGTAACAGTATTATCTGATCCCACCCGATAACTATCACTATGCCTCCTCGTACCACAGCTACTTCAGCTCGAGCAGGAGCTGTCGAAGCTCTCTCTTATTTTGGCAGTCTTAGATCCGCAGCACCAAGGCACGCGGAACCCTCCGGCAGCTCTCGTGCTGACGATGAGCTCTCCGATGCTATTCCGCAACGTTTCGAAGAAGTTCCGACGCTAATCCGACGACAATCCCGACTATGACGGGAATTCGACGAGTAGCAGCGGAGAACAAACAGCAGCGTCATTCCGACGCCCAGCTCCACCACCACCACCTCCACCAGGACCACCTCCAGGCGGCCCTCATGGCGGCCCACCCGGCGGCCCCCAGGCGGTCCTCCACCCCCAATTCCACCTCAGATTCCCGCCAACCCAGTTCCGCCCGCGCCAGTTCCGGATCTTGCACAAGCTATCGCCATGCTAGCCGGACAACTTCAGCGCCCGGCCCAAGCACCACCACGCCCCAAGACAAAGGTCCGCGAACCAGATCAGTTCGACGGTTCCGACCCCAAGAAGCTCCAGCCGTTTCTGGTCCAGCTTCAACTCAATTTCCGTGATCGCCCGACGCCTTTCCTGACGACGAACGAAAGGTCAATTACGCCCTTTCCTATCTCCGAGGCACGGCTCTCGACTACTTCGAACCCACCCTCATGGACCCATTCGCTCTCGTCGACTGGGCCGACGATTACCACAACTTCGTTTCCGAACTCCGCAGCAACTTCGGACCATTTGATATGGAAGCCGATGCGGAAAATGAACTCGATAAGCTTCGTATGAAAGACACTCATAAGATAGCTAAATATATCGTCACATTCCAGCAGCTCGCTCCTCGAGTCCAATGGGGAGAAGCCGCACTCCGACGCCAGTTTTACATGGGCTTGCCATCCCGATCAAGGATGAAATTGCCCGCGTCGGAAAACCCGCCACCCTTACCGACCTCCGCAACCTCGCCCAATCCATCGATTCGCGCTACTGGGAAAGACACTCCGAGATTGCTCGCGAAACTTCCGCCCAGAGCAAGAACGACAAGTCTTCCGACAAGAAGTCTGATAAAGACAAGAAGAAGACCAATTCCGGAAACAACAACTCCGGAAACAACAACACAACAACAGTTCCGGATCCAACTCCGGCAACCGGAACAACAACAACACCCCTCGCAACAACCAGGCCTCTGGTTCCAACACCAACGCCCGAAAGAGCACTCCGGACCTTTCCGACAAACTTGGGAAGGACGGAAAACTAACCCCTGTAGAACGCCAGCGTCGCATGGACAACAACCTTTGCCTTTTCTGCGGCAAAGGCGGTCACGTCGCTCGCGACTGCACTCGCGCTTCCGCCTCCGCTGCTAAGGCCAAGGGCCGCGCAGCAAAGACGGAAGAGAAATCCGAAGCGGCTCCCGCTGCGGATTCAAAAAAATAGTCAGCAGTCCTCCGGCCTCCGCACGAGCTGAGGGCTGTGTTGACCCCATTCGTGCGACAAACGAGGTTAAACTCAACGCATCCGCTCTTTCGTCCTCCGACTCCCTCTCTGTTCCGCTCACTTCCGACACATTTCCGCACCCCCGTTCACAGCATTGGTCGACTCCGGTTCGACTCATTGTTTCCTCGATTCCGACTTTGTTTTGAAACATAAACTTCCGACCCGCAACATTCCGACAATTCCGCTCCGCCTTTTCGACGGGTCTTCCAACACGGCAATTTCTCAAGTCGTGGATCTGTCTATCCGTTTCGCTACTGGGGACAACCATGAAGTTACGTTTTACGTTACTCCGCTAGATGCTAGCTGTTCCGTTGTACTAGGACACAATTGGCTCACCCGATATAATCCGTCGATTAACTGGGCATTGGGTCAAATACAGTTCCGTACCCCGGATCAACTTCCGTCTATTCCGACGTCGTCCGCAAAGATGGCTCAGGCCTCTTCTGCAACTCCGCTCGTGGATTCAGTTCCGCACTCCGGTCCCGCTTTAGCACCTCCGCCCTCGAAGCTCCTCGAATTGCGCTCGTTCCGCCACCGCTTTCCGGTATTGCAACGGCAAGAAGATACGACCGTTTTCCAGCTTCACCTTTCCGATTCGGCTTCAGTCAAGGCTCGTTCCGCCTCGACTTCCGCTCCGGTCGACATGAGCTCAGTTCCGGAAGAATATCGTGACTTCCCGGACGTGTTCAATAAGGCCAAAGCCGATAAACCTGCTGAACATCGACCTTACGATTAAGATAGATTTGGAAGAAGGAGCATCTCCGCCCCTTGGACCGATCTACTCCCTTTCGCAAAGTGAACTCCTAACTCTCCGGAGTTCGTCGATGAACATCTCAACATGGGCTTCATCGCCCTTCGCTGTCTCCGCACGGCGCTCCGGTCCTTTTCGTCAAGAAGAAGGATGGATCTCTCCGCCTCTGCGTCGATTTCCGCGGACTCAATGCCCTCACTAAGAAGGACAAATATCCGCTTCCGCGCATTTCCGACCTACTCGACACTCCCCGCAGGGCGAAGATCTACACCAAAATCGACCTCCGGCACGCTTATCACCTTGTCCGCATCCGAGAAGGTGACAGTGGAAAACCACTTTCCGCACCCGCTACGGTGCTTTTGAGTGGGTTGTCATGCCTTTCGGTCTAACCAATGCTCCCGCTGGTTTTCAGCGATTCATGAACGACTATTTTCCGACCTCCTCGACGTATGCGTCCTAGTCTACATTGACACATCCTCATCTATTCCGACACACCGGAAAAACATCGGGAACATGTCCGCGAAGTACTCCGCCGTCTCCGCAAACACCATCTCTATGCAAAAGCAGAGAAATGCGAATGGCATCACGACACGGTCGAATACCTCGGCTATATCCTCTCTCCAACAGGTCTTACCATGGCAGAGGACAAAGTCAAGGCAATTCAAGAATGGCCGGAACCCCGACGTGTTACGGATGTGCAGTCTTTCCTTGGCTTCGCCAACTTTTACCGGCGTTTCATTTATAATTTTTCTGACATTACTGTTCCGCTCACACGTCTCACCAGGAAGGGTGCCCCATGGAATTTCACTCCGGAATGCCGTTCCGCATTTGAAGCCCTCAAATAGGCCTTCACTACGGCTCCATACTCGGTTTCTGGATTCCTGATGCCCAACTTGTACTCGAAACCGACGCTTCCGACTACGCGCTAGCCGCCATTCTTTCCATCAGTTCCCCCGACGACGGAGAAATTCATCCGATCGCTTTTCATTCCCGCACCTTTTCCGCCCCGGAACTCAACTATGACGTCCACGACAAGGAACTACTTGCGATTTTCAAAGCCTTCAAAATTTGGAGACACTACCTCGAAGGTCCAACTTATCCGATCGACGTTGTAACGGATCATAAGAACCTTGAGTATTTTGCAACTACTAAGATTTTGACTCGCCGTCAAGTCCACTGGTCTGAATATCTCTCACAGTTCAACATGGTGATCCGCTTCCGCCCCGGAAAGCTCAGAGCAAAACCAACGCGCTCACTAGATGTTGGGACGTCTACCCAAAAGAGGGAAGTAGCGACTATGCCAGCGTTAATCCGCACAATTTCCGCCCAGTATTCTCGACTGAGCAACTGGCATCGTCCCTGCATGCCACAGCATTGCAGTTTCCACTACTCCGCGCCTCAATCATTATGGACACCAAGTCTCTCCATTCCGACATCCGTTCCGCACTTCGTTCCGACCCCATCTCCGCAACCCACCTCGATGACCCCACCAGTCCTGGATGGTCCCTCGATTCCGACGGATTTCTCCGGTACAAGTCCCGGATTTACGTTCCGGATACCAACGATCTACGACTTCGCGTGCTCCAGCAAAGCCACAATCATCCGCTCTCAGGACACCAAGGCCAGAACAAAACCCTCGACATAATCCGACGTACCTATACTTGGCCTCTCCTCCGCACGATGGTCCAAGACTACTGCAAGTCATGCACCACCTGTATGCGAGCCAAGCCCCAACGTCACAAACCCTACGGCCTCCTGAAGCAACTTCCGATCCCGGAACAACCCTGGAATTCGATATCCATGGATTTCATTGAGAAACTTCCTAAGTCATCTGGCTATGATACCATTCTAGTGATCGTTGACCGCCTCACAAAGCAGTCCATCTTTATTCCGACCTACGACACCATAACTTCCGCCCAGCTCGCACAGCTCTTCGTGCTCCACGTCTTTTCCAAGCACGGAATCCCTTCCCATGTCACTTCCGACCGTGGATCAGAATTCGTGTCATCCTTTTTCCGCACACTCGGCAAGGCTCTCAACATGAAGCTCCACTTCACTTCCGGTTATCACCCCAAAGGAGACGGACAAACGGAACGTACTAATCAGACCCTTGAGCAGTATCTCCACATCTATTGCAACTACCAACATAGCAATTGGTCTGACCTTCTTCCGCTTGCGGAATTCGCCTACAACAATGCGCCTTCCGCTACCACCGGAATTTCACCCTTTTACGCCAACAAGGGCTACCACCCGAATCTCGCCATCCACCCTGAACGCGATCTCGCCTCTGCAAGAGCCCGAGACTTCGTTGTGGAACTCGACGACCTTCACCAGCACCTCCGAGAGAACATTTCCACTGCACAAAAGAGATACCAAACTTCTGCCGATCAGAAACGACTTCCGCAACCGGCATTCAAGATAGGCGACAAAGTCTTTGTCAAAGCTGAAAACTTCCGCACCACTCGCCCCTCAAAGAAGCTCTCTGAGAAATACCTTGGTCCTTACGAGATCATCGCTAAGGCCGGCAGTCGTTCTTTCACTCTCAGACTTCCTGACAATATGCCCGCAGTACACCCGGTGTTCCATGTCTCCATGCTTGAGCCCGCAGTTCCGAATACAATTCTGAATCGAGATCAACCTCCGCCTCCGCCAGTCATCATCGACGGAGAACCGGAATATGAGATATCGGAAATTCTCAACTCCAAGCTAGACAGATGATACCGCTGCCAACTCCAGTACCTAGTCAAGTGGGCAGGTTATGAAAACACCGACGAGGAGACTTCCTGGATTTCCGCCACGGAACTCGTCTCAGATTTCCACAAGGCATACCCTGCCAAGCCTGGACCCCTTCTCGCGCATTAAGTTGTCTCCAACATTTCTGCCATTCTGTTCCGTTTTCACTCTTTCAGTCACAAGTCAAATCCAATTAAATTTTCCACTACCCTAATTCCGATGTTCCAAGAAATTTATTCTACATGCCATTCCAACCCCTAGTCATCCTCCATTGTGTCCTCACCAAAGCCCGCCCAGTCTTCCGCTTCCGGATCCTCCGCGTTTCCATTCCGACCATACTCCTCTGCAAACCTCTGCACGTCCTGGACCTCGTCCTCAGACACTTCCGCCTCCACCTCCGAGTCGTCCCTCTCCTGCATCCACCTCAGTTCCGCAACGATCCGGTCGAATTGGTCCTCGTACGCACCAAGCCGATCCGCGACTGCCAGGTAGAAGTGGTGTTGCATCTGCAACACCTGCTCCCCCTGTCGAAGCAGCCCCCGGAGCGACCTGGCGATATCCCCAAGCGGATCCACCACCTGCTCCCCCCGCATCGTCCCACTTCCGCTCGCCTCCGGCCCGTCCTGGACTCCCCTCGCCTTGGCAGCCCTGGACAAGGCTTCCGCGCGCCCTGAGTAGGCTTTTCCCAGCCTACCTCCGATCCTCCGGTTTTTCTCCGCTTGGCCGTCACCTGGGCCTTAAACCCGTCGACCACACATGCCCGCTTCGCGTCCTTGCAGCGATTACAGGCCGTGGCCTTTCCCGCCAAATCCCATACGCACGGAAGACCTTTCTCAAGACAGGCATCACAGCTAAGCTGCGATGTGCCGTCTTCTTCCGGAGCCGTCCTCTTGGCCCTCTCCTTCCGGCGCTGTTTCTCCTCCTGCGCCACCCGCCATTCCGCCATCGCCTTCCCTTTGCCCTTGTTCATTGGCCTCGGGGTTTCTTCTGGCGCCGTTTCTGACGGAGGCCCACTCCGCTCGGACTCCTGGTCCGCGTCCGCAGCCTTTTCCTGTTCTGATGGTCAACCCCATACCGTCAAGAACAAGAAACACTTACTTTCTGTGATTCACGATTTTCCTCCGCCTTCTCCGCGGTGGCCATTTCCGCAGCCGCTTGCTCCTCCGCAAGCTTCTCCGCAGCTTCTTCGGCCTCCCTCTCCTCGCGTTCGCGCTTGATGCGCTCAAGCTCGCGCTCCGGTCCGCTCGCGTTCCAGCCGATCGTGTTCCTCCTGGTCCTTGCGCTCTTCCTCCCTGTGCACCTCCTCCAGTCATTCCTTCTCTTTTTTCACCGCCTCCTCGGCCTCGCACTTTTCCGCGAGCTCCTTCTCGGCGAGAACATTGGCAAAATGCTCTTTCATCTGAGCGCTGGTCATTTTCGAGAAATCAGGAAGGGAGCTCATGATGGATCAGAAATCAACGTGATTTTTCTCCCGCCTTTCTTTCAAACTCCGACACATTTTGTTCACAGGTCATGTGACCCGATCTGTGGTCTCGCGGGGCTCGACCTTGAAAGGGAGATACTATTACGACTGTTCCGATCAACCATCTCCGCCGCCTCCGCACATCCTCCGCGCCACCTCCGCATCACCTCCGACTCTATTCCAACATCCGCAACATCCGCAACCCTCCTCCCTTGTTCTTCAGTACCCCTGGCCACCTCCAGGTACCGGCCCCCGTACTCGACCCTGAGCACAGCAAGATACCATTTCCGTAGTTCCGTTTCTTCCGATGCCTATTGTACTTACCCGCCTTGTTCTTTGCCATTGTATTTACCCTACCCTGCACCCCCCTTGTCACCCATTGTTCCGTATTAGTTACTTACCCCGTATGTCTATCCAATTCCGCACTCCCCGGAACTTGCTTAGTATCATACCATTACTTGTTGTTTCTGCGCTTTGTATAAAACCCCCTCACGTATGTCTGTTATTCTGCAATCAGATAATCACCTTTGATACTTGATTTCCTTCGCTCCATCTCCTGTTCTTAGCACAGCGAGTCTAGCAAAATCTCAGTCTCTCTCCGCCTTCCGCTTCCGCCTCAGTTCCGACCCAAGTTCTGACCAACCTTTGGTTCAGTACTTTCCGACTTCCGACTCAGTTCCGAAATACTTAGGACGATAGTTCATCAGGGGCGCAACCTATAAGTTGAAGCTACCATCCTTTCCAGTTCCGACTTAGTGGAAATCTCGATACGTAACAATTTTCCTATTCCTCTTCTTGGCTTTCTTCTTCAGCTAATGTGCTAGCTGACTATGCTTCTCGTTACATGTACTCTCGTTTGTTTGCCTCCACCCTTTATCTAAACGGGCAGCCCACCTCGCCCCACCATCCGACCATTGGTATCAGACGCACCCTCACATCTCAAGACTGGCAGCATTCTGGCTCTGGCATGGCTTAGCCTCCAGCACTCGCAACACTTACACCACTGGCCAGCACTCGTTCTTTGAATTCGTCTTTGCTCATCCTCACCTCCGGGATTCCTCTGGCTCCATCTTGCCCGCGTCATCTGTCGCAGTCCTTGAGTGGGTGGCCTTCCTCAGGTCTCGTGCTCTGCAACCCAAGACTATTAAGTCCTACATCGTGCACCTCCGCTCTGCCCACATCGATAATGACCTCCCCTTTGAAGCATGCGAGTCACCATGGCTCCAGAGGATGGTCTGGGGTATTAAGAGGTACATGGGAGAGAAGGGCAGGAAGCCTAAACTCCCAATTACCTTCACCATTCTTCGCCAGATCATTTCCTTTCATCCCGAGCCATCCGTGACTGGCGACATCAACTACATTGCCGCTATCTGCCTTGCCGTCCCAGCCTTCCTGTGCTACGGCAAATTTACTGCGCGTAGTATTAAGGCCTTCGACCCTGCAGTTCACCTTACCCGCAGTTGCGTGCGGTTCGAGCCGTCTTTTACGTCTCCCCACTATATCGCACTCTCCATCCCCTCCTTGAAAACCGATCCATTCCGAAAAGGTGTTTGCCTATACATTTCCGCCACCCCTGGAGCTCCTACGTGCCCTGTTACGACCCTGAAGGCACTCTATCACGCAGACCCATGGGCCCCAGAGTCCCCGTTGTTCGTTGGACGCGATGGTGCACCCCTGCTTCGCACCGACCTTCTTTGGAAGCTGCGTGAAGACCTCACTCAGCTGGGATTTAACCCGACACAGTTCGCTGGACACAGCTTCCGGAGGGGAGGTGCTTCATCAGCCGCTGCCGCTGGGTTCAGCGACTTCGAGCTGCAGCAGCTGGGTAGGTGGTGTAGCGACACCTACAAGCTATATATCGATCCCAACAAGGACCGGTTGCTCTCGCTCTCCACGCGCCTCCATTGGGCCGTCCCCAACACTCAGCCTCCCGAGCCTCCATCTCTTCACTTCGCTCCAGTCTTGGCTTGAGCACGGTCCAAGTCCCGGTCGCACGAAAGAGCACCGGCATCAGTATAGAATCCCGCTTACTCACCCAGCCTGTCACGATCGAGTAAGCATAGAGGGATTGGACAAAGCACAGCATTGTCCATGATCTATGACACGAGCCACGTGACTCGTTTCCTCCACATTCCACAAGCTTCCTTTTCTATTGTTCTGATGCTATATAAACCTCCATTCCATAGCTACCTCTCCTCGCATCCTTCTCACATATCTCACGCTCGATATCCATAAAGGCTTCGAGCTTCTTCTTTTCACACCCACCCTGACCCTTTCCCCCTTTCCATTTGTACATATGCCTGCGCTGGCTTGAGCATGGTCCAAGTCCCGGTTGCGCGAAAGAGTGCCGGCATCAGTATAGAATCCCGCTTACTCACCCAGCCTGTCACGACCGAGTAAGCATAGATGCGTCGTTTGTTTGCATCTTAGTCAGGATTATGTCAGCGGAGCATGCTGTTTTCATATAGTGAGGCCCACAACCGCCCCCCCTAGAACTTTATACTATTGATATGTTGTTATCAATACTCTTATAATATATATTATATACTCATATATGCTGTATCACATGACCATTTTGATTATCCTCCAAGGATCAGAGGGCTCAGTTATGGTTGTGGTCAAATCTGTTGATGAAGAGCTAGCCGTGCAATGAGCAGAGGTGGTGGATGTCTGGGATGACAATGGAATTGGCATTGAGGTGGAGCTCGGGGTGATCGTAACAGACGACGGCGATGCAGATGGGCTCGCAGAGGACGATGATGCTGTTGGGGCCATAGCCTGGCTTTCCGGCTCGTGGGTCCATGTCACTACGCCATTCCCTTGTGTTGCGCTCTCGCAAGTCGACTCGTGGCTATGGACGGGATATTTGGACATGTGGGGTGTGATCTGCGCTGCGGCCTCGTGAGTGTGCAGCGTAGCGTCGTTCGTCTGCGTGGCTATCTTGTGAGTCGGCACGTGGGCCATGGCAGGGGTATGCGCAGCTCAGGTGTCGCCATCTGCTTCGCCATGTGGCATGGGGTTGCATGGAGACAACACAGGTCTGCGTCGTGTGTCAGACGTGTCAAACGCATTGAACACATGGGCGGCTCGCACAGCGGATGTGTCTGAAGTGTCGCTGCATCGCGCATGTGCCGTGTTTGCGTTGCTGTGTGCCGTGTGCCGTGCGTGTGAGCGTGGTGGAAGGCAGGAATGCATGCCTCGGGGCTGTACAATGTGGCAGGGTGTCGTCTGGTGATGGGGCAGGGAAGCACATTGTCCAAGCGCGTGGAGGCTGCACAAATGTGTGAGATCGTGACCAACAGTGTTAGTGCAAGCGAGAGTGGATGGTGGTGAGCGTGAGTGCGATGTTGCTGGTGCCATCTGCGTCGGCATGGTTGCAACGGTCAGGGACGCGTGTCGTCTGGGCCAGGGATGTGGGGAGAGCGTGGGGGCGGCTTTGTCCTTGCCACTTGTGTCTGCATGGCCGTAACCGTCAGGGACGCGTGTCGGCTTGGGATAGTGGCGTGGATGCTGTAGCATGGGCAACGGTTGCGTGGCTGCACTGGTGCTGGTGTTGTAGATAGCGTTGTAAGAGAAGCAAGAATAGCAGCCCGGGAGGGATTCTGCATGTCATAGGCGTGTGACTGCGGAGTCGTACAGCACCAGTGAACTCTGGTGTGTCATTTCAGTCGCCAGGTGGTTGAAAATGCTCGAGAGCATGCACCACAAGTGTATTGGCTCCTGGGACTCTCGCATCCTGGAACGAGTGAAGGAAGCGATTAGAAATGGCTGGAGAGATGGCAAGCAGCTCCTGCAGGGAGAGAGTAATGGGGGTTGGGAGAAGATCATCTTGGGTGCGATGGATGTTGACAGGATACGTTCAAAGACATTGTGACTGTGCCGTGCATTGCCACCGGGTTCATGATGTTGTCGTAACGAGTAGATGGAATCAAAACGTCAATACAGACACCAAGTAGCAGTTATAAGGGACAGACGCAGTGGATGCGCTGGCAGAAGACGAGATGCTGGCACAGAGTGTGTGCGAGAGGCTTTTTGTGGCACAAATGAACGTGAGAGCGCTGACTAGGCCGTGAGAGACTCGAAGGTGGGGTTCAACGATGCGTGAGGCTCCAGTATGTAAGAAGGGCTTGTGCTGCAGGTGCAGACGCAAGACCTAATGAGAGGGAGGGTAAAACTCTATCTAATTCTTGTAAACTATTCACAGGGGCATTATAATGAAAATAGAACAATGGACTGAGCCAGAACAATGGGGTGGCACTAAGCCGATGATCTGTGGGTGTTTGTGGACATCGATGACTCTGAAATCACCATGCAGGGTGTGTAACTCCTTTATATCGCAGTGGCATTCACTGCCAGTCCAGTTGTTTTCGGCGTGAGTTTCCGCATTGTGGGCACTGGCACGAGCCTTGACGTGGCGTCCCATGTTCCCCATGTGAGCGGAGGGCTGTCTGGACATCCTCCAGCGTGGCAGCTTCCCGTTGCCGGATGTCCTCGATCTGGTGGAGCTCCTTGCCAAACTGCATAAGGGCAGATGCAATGTTATCAAGCCATGATGCAATATGCTCATGCTTGTGGCCTGTGAGGGCGTTCCGGTGCAATGCATCCTGCACCTGTTTGGCCATTGCCTCCACCATCTCATTGTTGATGGCATGTGTCCTCAAGCTCCTGCAGCTTGAGCTCAAGTATTCTGAGCCCTGACCATCGTCGGGGGCTCATCGTTTTTGTCATTGTCCTCCTTCGGGGACGATAGTTGTCGCTCAGCTTCGCAAGTGGCGGTTCGAGTCTCGGCTTCGTGATTGTGATGCTCTGCCATCTGACGACAGTGAGACTTCTCTGCCTTTCCCTTTGTCTCTGGGCAGAGGGGATTGGGGGGGTGGCGCCAGTCTGTCGCCCGGCGACATCTCATCCTCGACCACACTCGGCAAGATGTGGTCGGGGTTTTCCTTGTCCTCGATTGGGGGGACAAGGGCGGTGAGATCTACAATCTCTCCATCTTCTGGTGTCCTGGACTCTTGGTCCAGTGTAGTGTCAGCCGTTAAAGATTCACTAATAGGAATAACACCTATCAGCCTGCACGCAACGGCCCTTCTGCTATGGACAGTCTGTAGTGCAGTCGTTCAAGGCTGGGACTGTATCTGTGACTGTAACTGTGAGTGTGACTTTGACTTCAGATGTGACACGTGTGACGTGACCGTGACCAGTGGCGATGTCCTGTGACAAGGCCTCGACTGGGTTGCCAGAAAAGAGGGGACTTGACTTGACTTAAGACTAGAGAGAAACTTGACTTGAGGGTAGACTGGAACTGAACTTGACTTGATTATTGTACAGACAGACTGAGCCTTTATATACACAACCCCAAGCTACAACGATGTCATAATGATGCGAGACAATGCGATGGAGTAGGTAGGGGGCTGACTGAGCAGTCTGAGTCAGTGTGAGAGCACAAAGTACAAAAAGGGAAACAATGGAGAAATGACAATAGTAAAAGTAAGTGAGTATGTGTCGAATAGGGGTAATGAGTCTGTAAAGTATGAAGAATGAGTAATAAAAGATACAAAGATAGACCAATGGTGAGTAATGATGGGAAAGAACTAACAAGAAAGGAAACTGGGTGAGTCATGCGAGAAAGAAATGAGTCATATAAAAGAACACAGGAATAGTCCACCAATCCAAAGTCATATGCTTATCCATCTTCTCCAAGGTGAGTTAGAGAGTGAGTCGATGGACTGAGTCATGAGAGGGAGGATGATGAATCACCACCAGAAATAACTCCTAAGTTTCTCCTTGATCCACTCCCATGATAGGATACAAGGGGGAGAAAGTCAAATATGGTCTTTTGATGCCTTCATCTTCATAAGAAACCTTTCCCGTATATCCAAGAAATATAAATGGTTCAGGTGTGTAAAGGATGTCGATCTTAGGACCTTGTATCACAAGGGCACTGCAGAACTTGACCAATGAGTGGTATTCTGAATGCTACGTAGTGACAGGTAAGAGTAAGATGTGATGGGGACCGCTGGCCAGTTCCCACGCATAAACTATACAGTGGGTCCCTAAGGGGCCCACTGGGATTATGTAATAACTATTGTACATGTAGATACATAGGTTATTTACACCCTCCCCCTCTATAGACAACTATAGGGGTCAACTACTACTCATAGAGGTCATCCATGAGGGAGTCCTCTAGAATGGCCGATACAATGATGTCGTCGTCATACGGGGCCGGTGGAGCGCATGACTCCTCCGGGGGCACCTCCGCGTCATCGGTGGTGATTGGGTGAGGCTGGTCGGCCTCACCACTAGCGGCGGTATCCACTTGGGTGATGAGGCCAGTGTCCTCGTGGAGCATGGCCTCAACAGCTGGGTCCTCAGTCTGAGGAGGGGGCCGGAAGCGCGCCAGCTCTTGGTCGAGCTGAGCGTGAGTGAGGGGTTGCAGCACCGCGGCCCTCACATGGCTGGTCTCGAGGACCTTTTGTTGGCCCTCGCGGGCGGCAGCACTGAATGCTGCGCCGGTGATGCTGTGTTGAACATAGTGTTCAATGTGTGCCACTCGCTCGCGAGTGACCCCACCGTAGCGGGCCAACCATCTCACAATCTCGGCGAGGGGGATGTCGGGGCCGGCTCGGCCCCCCACGGGGAATCGGCCCATGATGTAGAGCCGCAGGGTGCTGCTCTGAGGCGTCAGCACTTCCCTGGCGTCGACGAGGCTTGACCATTGGTCTGTTGAGCCGAATAGGTCGAGTAGCCTCGCCCTGAGAGGTGATGCGACCCCTTTGACCTGGGGCGCAAGGGCCTTCAACCACATCCAGACGTCCATGTCATCTAGGTTGAAGGTGACATCCGCATTGTCACGGATGGCTGATGGGATTCCTTCAGGGTTGTGTATCCAACCCTTTAGGATGGCCGCAATATCGTGCGGGGTACCACCCACTATCACGAGACAATCCCTTTTGGGATTGCGAGCGCGTTGTTCGCGCTCGATGCATTTAAATATGCTGATCATCTCGCACGTACGCGTGAGCTGTGGCGTTTCTTTTGCCCGCGCTAGGAGTTCGACGAAGCGTGGGTCATCGAGCGGGCAGACGTCGTACCATTGAGTATGACGCTGTTGGGCATTCCCTACCGGCCATGGTAGGAGGCCCATCTCGGAGATCGGTGGATCTCCGAGTGGGATGAGCATCCCCTCCCCCAGGTAGGGAGGGTGAACTGTCCCCGCCGGTGAGGCAGGGCCACGCCAGGCCTGATGTACTGGGCTCCGACCTGTGCTATCCGCCATTGAAGGGCGGGGTTGTTGATAGTGTGCGACGATGATGCCGTAGGTAAGGTAAGCGCTAATCGCGCTTTCCCTCGCAATGGCTAGCCCATTGACGGTGTTGGGGGAGCCACCCAATTTCTTGCGCTTTTTCTTTGGCTGCTCTGCTAGCCGCTGTGCCCTTTCCAGGTCGTACGTCTTCCAGACGGACAGTCTGACTCCCATCCTTCTGGGACACCGTACGCAGAGTCGGAAGGCGCGCTATGCCCTTCCGTCGTTGTCGTTGTCGGGGTCGACGCCGACAATCGGGACGCTAGCCCCGATGTAGTGCACGCCGGCAAAGGCGACGTCGTGCGAAGTGATGATGGCCTGGCCACTGGGTCCATGGCCAGGTCATGTCGCGGCCTTTTTGAGGCAACGTGGGCCAGGGTAACCTGGAGCTGGGCTGCGCTCAGCTCCTGCTCCAGTTCCTTGATCTTGGCACACTCGGTTTCGAGCGCGTCATTGTGGTCTTTGACCCCGCGTTCCAACTCCTTGACCTCTTTTTTGAGGTCGTGGATGTCCCAGAGGAGCTCTTCTTGCGCGTCACGCGCAATGCCCCTTGGGAGCCATCCCCAGGCTGCATCGACGGCGTTGCCGATGTCTTCATCCCGCAAATTGACCTTGCAAGTGCCTGTCGCGGCCCTTAAGTGCGCGGCGTAGTCTGCGCATGTTGCGCAATCGTCCGGGTGGATGATGGCGAGGGTGTCCTCCCATCCCACGATCATCCAGTGCTCCTGGTCTACTGGAGCACGGAGAATATCTGTGGCCCCCTGTCTCAGGGCCGTTGCTCGCATTGTGGACGTTGACGGATCAACGTCCATCCCATCTTTGGGGGCATCATCTTCGTGGGGATGATGGTGGTTAGCTTCCAAGAAGCGATGCGCCCTCGGAAAGATCCGAGGTGAAAATTTAACCACGCCGTGGCCGGCGCGTCACGTGGTCTGCACGTGACAGATGCTTCTAGCGGCGTCTGGGGAGGTCGCGTGGCTTGCTCACCCCCCAAAGCTCTAGATAGCTATCTAGGGCTTCAAGGTCCTTGCAGGACGACATGGGTTCCCATGTCACATCGCCTAGGGTCCAACGGATCTGGAACTCCAGGTCCATCGAGTTTATCCATCGATGTGTGATAATCCCGTCGATGAGCCACTCCTCGTCGTCATTCGCTCCGAAGTCATAAAATGACTTGGCCTCACGACGAGGGAACAATTCGTCGTTGTTAGCCTCATATCGCCGTACGAGGCTTGAATGGAAGACCGGCGAAATGCGACGGCCTTTCAGCTCGTCAGGAAGATCAAGGGTCACCGTCGGGGCGTCGTTGTGAGCCTCAATGATGCGGTTTGGTCCGATGTACCGCGGGACTAGTTTTCTGGCTCTTCCTTTCGGGAGAGTTAGGTTTTGTGTCGAAAGGTAGACGCGGTCGTTGGACGCGTACCTGTCGCTCACCATATGTTTCTTGTTTGCATGAAACGTTTGCGTCACTTATCCGCTGCATACAGCGGTGGTTCAGCTCGAAAGGTGCGAACCCTGTGGTCGCGCTGACGTTGCTGTTGAGGGCAACCTCAACCATTGGGCATTTCAATGCCCAATCCTTCTGATCGTCTCTGACGACCGCGCGCAATATCTGGCCGATCGAGCGGTTTGCCCGCTCGGTGGCTCCATCCGTTTGGGGATGGAAGGCAGTTGACATGAGGAGCTTAGCCCCCATGAGTCACTGTAGTTCATGCCAGAAGATCGACGTGAACTTCGAGTCTCTGTCCGAGATGATGGAGTCGGGAACTCTGTGGAGTCAAACAACCTCCTTCAGAAACAGCCAGGCTACTCCCTTGGCTGACACGCTCGTTGTGGTTGGTACGAGGTGTACAAGTGACGTTAGTCGGTCGATGACTACCATCAGGTAGTCACAGATGTTGGATTTGGCCAGAGGCCCCATGAAGTTGATGCCAATTGACTGCAACGCCGTATCTGGAATGGGTAGGCTGTGTAGTAGGCCTTTGGGCCGTTGTGGTCCAGTTTTTGTCATCTGACACCTCGCGCACGATGTGCAGAACACTTCTATGTCTGGGCTCATGCCCGGCCACCAATGCGCTCTTCGAACGTACTTCGAAGTCTTCAGATGGCCATAGTGGCCGACTATCTGATGTGCCCGATCGATGATGATTTCGATCAGCTTCCTTCCCCCTTGAAGAACAGAGCGGGGGACGGCAATGACGTCTCTTTTGATTCCACGCAGTCGAAGACGGACACGAGCGATGAGCTCGAGGTCCACGCCCCAGGCACAGCCCAGCGACACAACAGCTGACGCTCCCCTGGACCAAGAGTCCAGGACGATAGAAGACGGAGAGATCATAGATCTCACCGCCCTCGTCCCCCCAGTAGAGGACGAGGAAAACCCTGACCACTTCTCGTCAAGCGTGGCCGAGGAAGAGACGACGCTGGGCAACAAGCCAGCGCCACCCCCCCATTCCTCTCTGCCCAGTGACAAAGGAAAGGGCAGAGAAGTCTCGCTGTCGTCAGACGGTAGAGCAACAATGTCGAGGCAGGCACAAAGCCATGACTTGAACTGACGCTCAACAGCTGCTCCGCTGAACTTGCTTAGGAAAGCTCTCCTGTTCTCCTGAATCCATCTCGCTGCATCTTCCGTCTCCATGTCGAACACTATTCCGCCATTTGCAAGCTTTTTGGCTCCGACGAATGTCATGTCAGCTTGGCCGTGGTCCTCTTCTAGGTTGCTAATCGCCTCGTTCGCCTTCGCTACCAGCTCCTGTTCTGTGAGCCCGCCGAGGGGGTCCTGTTCTCCTTGTGGGTCCTTATCTATCAGTATTTGCCTCGCTTTCGCTTTCGCTTTTGCCAGGTTGTTCGGGTGTGACAGAGGTACATTACCTTTCAACGCCGCCGCGTATGTCCTTTCCCCGCGTCCTTCCTCCCTCGCCTGCGCTCTCTGCTGGCCTATGATCCTCAGATGCTCCATAAGGTTATTGGCTCCTTCTGTCGTATCTTTTGCGATCTCCGTGACTTCCTTCGCCGTCTCAGCTGCCGCTTCGATCTTTGCCATGACTGGGGCGAGGCTCTTTTCCACGTTCCGCATGACCGCAGCCCCTACTCCCCTCGCCGCCTCCTCCAACATCAAAATTGCAACCGCTCGTACTCCTTCTTGTAGCGTTTTTCCGCTGACGTTGTGCACCAGTGACAGCAGCACGTTGCTGAGCTGCTCCGCTGAGAGGGGGTCCTCTTTGGCTAGGTAACCGTATCTGTCGAGGTGGTTCCTGGCCTGCTCCCTTGTACGTACTGTCGCATTAGGCTCTGCTAATAGTTCAGCTCTAGATCTATTTCCGGCCTGCTGTGTGGTGCTCGCCCTCGTGCGGCCTTGTGACGTGGCGGGCAAAAGTGGGTCGACGCTCGGCGGCATCGTTTTTTCGCCTGTTTTCTTTTCGCAGGCGCTGTGTGGTATCGCTGGTAGTAAACAGCGTCACACTAGAGTGTTGTGTATCTATTGTGTACACGAGAAATTTGGTTTTGCGTTTTTTGGTGGTTGTGGTAGGCGTGAGAAAGCTCCGCTCTGGGTTTGGGTTAGCGCTCAGGTGCTGCAGCGTGTCACGGTGTGCATGACGGTGCGGGGAGTGCGGCGACCCCAGGTAGGCGAGCGGGAGCAGCGGGGGCGGGGGCTGGGGGAGCATGTGCGCGGGGTACACATTGGGCGGGGGTCGTTCCCGTTCCCGAGTGGCGTGGTGGGCGGGTGCACGAAAACGCGGCTCGTGCATTTGCCGGCGTGGCGGCGGCGAGGATTGGGGGGCTCTGGCAGGGGGGCCGGAATGGGTAAGGGTGCGGGCAAGGGTGCGGGCAAGGGTGCGGTGGCGGCGACGGTGGTGGGTCCAGGTAAGGAGGCTTGCGCGGTGTGTGTGGCGCTTCAGGTGCGGCTGTAGTTGTTGTAGGCGGCGGCGGCGTGTGTGTGCGGGGCTGCGGGGATGTGCGGGACGACACGCGCACGTGCTCACGTGCGTCGTGTACGCGGCCCCCATGCGAGATACACAGCGTCGCCAAGAGACATCGACGTCGGCTGCGCTCTCCTGCCCCAGCCCCAGCCCCCCGCGCCGCTTCGCGGAGCTCGTCCCCGGACCCCGCCCCACCAATCGCGCACACGCGCCCCCCCGCCGACATGAAACTCGCGCTCGACCGCAATGCTGAACTCCGGCGCGGGCACCATCTTGAAGAACGTGTGGGGGGGTCGGTGTCGTCGCGCGTGCGCCCGCCTTTGAGCACGCGCCCGGCCCGTCCCCGCCCCAGAAAAACTCGCACTCCTGCACGCCGAACCACGCCGTCGTCCCACCCCAGGCGCTGCAGTCGCGCTCTCGCTCTCGCTCCAGGTGCCGATTCTTCTCAAGCTCGCCCCGCGCACACGCCTCCCATGCGCAGTGCGTGTCCTCCGTGGGGAAGCCCCCCGTGTCGCGGTGGGCGTGCGGGTCGTGCAGGAAGGGCCCGGTGCGGGGTGGGAGGGCGGAGGCTAGGGAGCAGCGAGCGGCGCTCGGTAAGCGACATGAGGGACCGGGCAGCGGGACGTACCATCCGCGTCTCCAGGGTCCGTGTTTGTGTCTGGGTCTGGCTCATGCTGGCGTATGGATGGATGGCGAGATGTGGTGGAGAAGGCAGTAAACGAGTACTTCAGGATGGACGGCCTGTTTAGACGCAAAGGGAAATACCGTATACTGCGCTCGTTCCTCTTGCGGGCTTTTCTACACCCGGCACATACACACACACCCCACCACTGGCAGACACGCCGGAAACATCATTATAAGTGCAGGTCCCTGTGCTGTAGAGGGCGGTGGGAGATAAGAAGCCTGGGAGGTAGTGATGGGCATGGCCTGGCTTGGCCTGAAAGCCCTGGCTTTGGCCTGGTTAGCGCTGGCTTTGGCTTGCAAAATCCTGAGCCAGGCCGTTGGCACTTGGCCTGGCTCGGCTCCAGCTTGGCCTTGGCTTGGGCCATGGCCTGTTGGTGGGGGAATGGATTGTAGACACAGATGTTATTTTTTTGTATGTAGCACAAAAGAGATTATAATTCTTCCTTAAAATTCTTCCTCATCGTCGGTGATGTCATCGCAATCACTACCTGCCCTGGAATCGTCGGAATCATCAATACGATAACGACGCATGGCAAGTGGATGGTATAATAATAACAAGACTATACGACGACAAATCAACTCAGTGTTTGCACGGTGTCAAACCACTGTTATAGTTACCTATACGACGACAAATCAACGGTAGCATACAGATGAGTGAAATACAATATGAGGGATCGAATCATGTCTTACCTCAGTGTTTGCATGGTGTCAAACCACTGAGGGAGACTTTACATGACAGTAGCTACTTTCATGAGAACAATAAGATTCGCAATAAAGGGGAATTCTTGCGACTGCGCAAGACCTAAAACGGTCAATAATGACCTGCTGACTAATCAGGGGCTTCGGGCGCTGCGGTTTGCAACCCCAACAGATGGCAAGTGGGTAGAGAGTAAGGTTTAAGACCACTGTAACTACACTACATATCATGAAAAACTGTTTATGTACGTGCCAGTATCAGAGCACAGATGTCCTTTTTGGCGACCGAAGATCCTGGATTTAAGCGCCCTCAGGCCCTGGCTTCCTCGCTCGGCTCTGGCCTGTCAAAACCTGAGCCAGGGCCTGGAGCCGGATGTGCCAACGGCTTGGGCCTGGTTTGGCTCGGCCTATCGGCGGCTTGGCCTGGCTCGGCAGATGGCCTGGGCCGAGCCGTGCCCATCACTACTGGGAGGGAAGGCTGTTAGTGTTATGTGAGGGAGGTGAACTGGGTTTGGAGTGGACGGGTAAAATGTGTGGTAATGCCGTGAAATACAAGGGAGTAGAGGGACGACATGTGCGTACCATGCAACGGCGATGACGACGTCAGGGCTTGTTGGCTGTGTCCGCGTAAACTGCCGAGTGAGTGCGCATGTTTGTCTTTGTTTGGTGGGCTCCTGCTCCACGGACGACGAAACCTCGCTCGGGATTATCAGTATCCGGTGTCTACGAAATTCGATGTGGATGTGCTGTGTATGTGGATAATGTTGCTTGTATTTGACTCTGGACCTGTTGAAGTCCATCGCTCAACCATTCCTTATTCATCTATGGTCACTCGTGGTCCCACCAGTTCAAGCTCCTCTCGAATCCCATAGTTACAGTAGCTAGTCCACTGTATATTATTCTGAGACCTCGCGAGTCGAGGATTATTATTCTTGTCCTTTACTATCACTGCGCTCAAGAGGACCCAACCAGTTACCCGAGTTTCAGGGGAGCTGACAATACGACAGCTACAATTTTTTCTGATCTGACTTAGCGAATGACTGCAAAAACGACCAGACGTCCAATACCGTTTATTCTCGCTAGGTGGCACTGTCGTCATTCTAATAATAGTATACTAGATAAAACAACAAACACGTCGCAGATCGCCCTGGGATTTCCCGGGCCCCCGGGCACAGCTCTACATCACCGTCACAGCGGGTACACTGAATGCACGATATCGTGGTTACCATGTCGTTGTGCCTCATGTCAAAATTCGATAGGCTCTTCATACGACCTCTTCTCACGGCAGGACTTGCCGCCAAAATGAGAAATGCCCCGTGTCGCTATATCCAGCAACATTGACACAAGCTAATAATCCGACGTCGCTTTAGAATCACAGACACATGCAAACTCTGGGCATTGAGCTGGACAGCGGAGATCTCTCATATCATCTCGCTTGTATGTGTCCCCTTCTTTAGAAGTAACACACCGGATCTGCTTCATCTTAATACCCATCAGTGAGCCTTATTGCAGGTTTTCATGTGTCATTATGCTGACACCGCACTTGGAGGAGTCAATGGGTGCCAAGTGCGCTTACAAGTTTTATATGCATTTTTGAAACCATTCCGCGGCTCCGTGAAGGTTAAGAGTGGCACAGCCATATTTCCCACTTGGGCAGAGGAGGGCATGAGCGTACATGACGCTGTCAATTGAATAGGCAGTGACGGTGTGATGCAAGCTAATGCATGAGAAAAGAAAGAGAACGGGGCTGGAGACAAGGTAGTGGATGTAGGAAGGGGTAGAGGACGAAATATGTGACAGTAGTGGGCTTCTGGGGCATGATTGCATGTAGTTTTGCTTTGAATTCATAAGGGGATGGTACAGAGAGGGTCTGAGAGGAAGATGGTGATAGTGCAACAGGTGGTGTAGGTGGGTATGGGTGCATGTTAACATTGATGCGCACTTTGCCTGGTGACGCTTTCTCTGGTGTAGGCCGCCAAGTGTGTACCACTGGAGGCATATCAAGATTCTCTGGTCTGAAAAACTGTTCAAAAAACTGTAAAGATATTCCAATTTTTTTTAGTGTTTTTAATGTAAAAAAACTTTAACAAAATTTTATGTTTTTGTTAGAATTTGTTGAGCAAGAAAATTGTAAAAAATTTTAAAGTTGCAGGGTTTTTTGTGTCTTTTTATAAGTTTCTTTGTGAAAACACAAAGAAACCCATAAAAAACCCTGTAAAAAACTTTGATTTTTTTCACAATTTTCTGCTCAACAAATTCTAATAAAAACACAAGGGGGAGCAAAAGAGACGCAATGCGGAGTCAATTCGGTACAAGTGGAAGAAATAGTGGGAGGAAGGTGGGGAAGCACTGAGCGACCTGAGGAGATTTCTGGCTGACAGTTGAAGCAATCCAGAAAAGCACATATGACTAATTAGTGCAATTTTGAAGCCAGTATATAAGTATGTGCGCAGCAGAGTTCAGCGGAACTAGCGACGGTAAGTGAAAGGGTGGAGCGCACCCTGACGTAGCATACAAAAGAGAGGATAAAAAACCGTGAGCTCGAAAGAAAAAGAAGAGGAAGGGATGCACGTGTCAAGATTGGATTTGGGTGTTAATATCGCATGTTAGTGGTGAATGCCCGAATAGCATGTGCGATCTAGCGAATCGCCCAGCGAACAGTACCGAAGAGGTAAGGTTTAAGAAGTAAGAGGGTTACTTGAAAGGAATTCACCTTGATCTACAGTCATAGCGAAATAGCCCATGGCACTTGACGATGTAACGTGCAAGGTGTCACGGAAAGGTTGTCTAAGTAGCGACAATCCTTTCGCCGGCGAAGGCACTCCTTCGGAGCCCTTCGCTGACAGCACAGAAAATAACTCGAAGGCTAAGGTAACGAAGATGAAGTATGAGAACTCACCAGTGATGCCTAAGTCTTCTCCTGGTCGAAGATAGAAATCTACAAGGGAAGGCTCAAGACGATAGTCACAGCGAGGTCAAGTTTGCACAAGATGGACGTATGATAATTAAACTGGAGAATATACATGCGAATGTAGACTACTTATACTGAATGCTCATATGGTGCTAGCGAATAGGAAAGAGGCCGTCTGGAGTCAGGGTTGGATAGGGGTGCGCGGTCAGGATACATAATAGATGAAATAGACATACAATAGAATGGAAGAGGGGTGCAAACATGAAACGACAGAGAGGAAAGAGGGTGAAGGCCCCTATGTACGAAAACATGCCTTGGGACCTGCATATACACCACCCTGCATGGACTCTTGGTCTGCTGGGTTGATCCCACATGACCTACGGGTAGGATGCCCCGCGAATGCATTCTGGCCATAGGGACACCCAAAGGGGGGTTGAGTTGAGAAGATGATGGGACCAGTGATGAACCATCAATCCGGGTAAAGGATGTCGATCATGCTTGATGGCGTGCCTGCTGGCGAATGATGCGAGTAGCAAATGGTCATATGGCAAATGTGGCGAATAGCGAATGGAGCAAGGAGTGAATGGTGTGAAGACGAATAACATGGAAGAGTGGTGGAAGGGAAAACAGGGATAGCTGGGTACAAGAAATAAATGAGTCATGACAGCCTGCACCTCCTTGCAATTCATGATAGGACTAGTGATGAACCATCAAGCCAGGTAAAGGATGTCGATCGTGTTTGATGGCATGGCTACTGGCGAATGATGTGAGTAGTGAATGGTCATATGGCGAATGTGGCGAATAGTGAGTGGAGCGAGGGGTGAATGGTGCGAAGACGAGCGAACATGGAAGAGTGGTGAAAGGGAAAACAGGGATAGCTGGATACAAGAAATGAATGGGTCATGACAACTGTGTAGTGAAAACTTCAGCGAAGCTAATTCGTCCTGCCCTGCAGTGGTACGAGTCCCATTGAGTCCAACCTTCACGGAGGCTGCAACTGACACTATCCGAATGCATCCTGAGTATGTGGGTCTGTCATGGAGTGGGAGTTTAACAGATGATGGGTTCTATGATGGATGATGGCCCCAAAACCTGGTGTCCTGGGAGGAATGATGCGAATAGCGAATGCGAAAGCAGTATGGTGACAAATATTTTGGCAAGATATTCGCTGGTTCGGGAAGTTGTTCGCTGGTTCAGGAGGTCATTCGCTGTGTGTTGAGGGATGATTCGCAGAATAAACGAATCATGACAGCGTGGACTGATGTGCGACGAGGAAGCCAGGAGCTCAGGAAGGCATTTGTTGTAAGGACATACCTACTTAAACACTGATTACTGTAACAGATGTCTTGCGCCGAAAGTAGTTAACACCATTAACGGTCTTGGCCACGTGGCCGCGTTTGTAACTCCGACGCTTGAGTGCCTGGAATCAGGGACCCGGAACTTGGAGGCAAGGATGCCCGGGAACAACGTTGCCATGGTGTTTGGGTGAATTGATGATTGGTGTACTAGTGTATTGGTGTAGTTGGGGTATTGGCTTGGGAACGTAGGGATATGACAATTACGTAGCACCACGAAGCTTGAGAGTCAAGACAGAGCTAGATACCAGTACAGAAATACAACACATTACACGCTACGCGCGGCGCGACACACGATACACGACTCGTACACGACCCACACTCCCAACTCCTTACCCATACCCCACTACAGTCTATGGTCAAGTCGAGGCGCCGCGGCGCAGGTCGGCAGCACGTTTCCTCCCCTCCCCTCCCCTTCCCTCCCCCTGCTCCCCCCCTGAATCGAATACCGAGGACCCCCGGGCCCGGGGCATGTACCCCGCATCACATCATGATAACGCTCCCGTTGCTCTTGCTTTGCGCATACCTCATACCTCATACCCACACACCACGCATCTCACGCACCCAAGCCTTAATAAATGCGCCTAATACCACCGCACGGGCACCAGACTCGTCACCCCCACACCAGGGCGCATCCCAGGACCGGTGACCGTGACAGGCCTTGGTGCAAGCGCCGCGATGGAGGGGAGCTTGTTCGAGGTTCGGGTTCGTGTGTGTGGGGGGGTGGGGAGGCGGCGACCCCGGGAGCGGGTAGGCGTGCTGCGTGGGCGTGGGCATGGGCGAGGGCGGGGGGAGCATGAGCGAGTGAGGTGAGGTACGCGCTGGGCGTCGGCGCGGGTCCGTTCCCGTTCCTAGGGGGCGTGTGGGGCGGGATCGCGAAGACGGATTTCATTTGCCCGCGGGTCGCCGGGGGGGTTTGGGGGGCTCTGGGAGGGGGCGGATAAGGGCAAGGGCGCGGTGGCGGCGGCGGTGGTAGGCGCGGGTAAGGGCGATTGCGGGGCGTGTGTGGCGCTGCGGGTGAGCCTGTAGGTGCTGAGGGTGGCGGCGGCATGTGTGTGCGGGGGTGCGGGGATGTGCCGTGCGTCAGCATGGCCGTGGTCCACCGCGGCGATCTGGGGGGCGACGCGCGCACGTGCTCACGTGCGTCGCGCACGCGGACCCCAGGTGAGAGGGGCAGCGACGCATCGACGTCGGCCGCGCTCTCCGGCCCAAGTCCCAGTCCCAGCCCCAGCCCACTGCCCCGCTTCGCGGGGGGCTCTTCCCGGGCCCTGCCACGCCAATGGCGCGCACGGGCTCCCCGCCGACATGAAACTCGCGCTCGGCCGCACCGCTGAACGCCCGTGCGGGCGCCATCATGAAGTGCTCCCGCCGTCTGGGGGTGTCGGTGTCGTGGCGCGGCCGCCCGCATTTGAGCACGTGCGGCGCGCCCGTCCCCGCCGTCGAAAAAGGCACGCTACTGCACACCAAACCATGCATAGCGGCCGCGCTCGTGCGCGATCCGCCTATTCTTCTCAAGTTCGCCCAGGGCCCACGCCTCGCACGGGCAGCGCGCGTCCTCCACGGCGAAGCCCCCCGCGTCCCGGTGGGCGTGCGGGTCGTGCGGGAAGGAGCCGCCGCCGGGGAACAAGTTGGGAAGAGCTTCAAGAGCTCGTGCCCTGTTGGCGAGGCCGGGCAGTGTCCGCCGCGGGGTGGGAGATCGGTGCGGGACGTGAGGGGCGGGAGGGTGGAGTCTAGGGAGCAGCGAGTGGCGTTCGGTAAGCGACACGAGGGACTAGGCAACGGGACGTACCATCTGCGTCTCCAGGGTCGCTGTTCGTGTCTGCTGGTGGATGGATGGATGGCGAGACGTGGTGGAGAAGGCAGTAAACGCGTCATTCAGGATGGAGGGCCTGTTTATATACAAAGGGAAATACCGTGCACTCCGCTCGTTCCTCTTGCTGGCCTTTTCTATACCCGGCACATACACACACACCCCACCACTGGCAGACACGCTGGAAACCCAATGAGAAGTTCATGTCCGTGCGCTGGAGAGGACGGTGGGTGATAAGAAGCCTGGGAGGGGAGGCTGTTAGTGTTATGTGAGGGGAGGTGAACTGGGGTTTGGAGTGGACGGGTAAAACGCGTGGTGATGCTGTGAAAGATGAGGGAGTAGAGGGATGACTGTGCGTACCATGCAACGGCGATGACGACGTCAGGGCTTGTTGGCTGTGTCCGGGTCCGTGTTGCTCGAGTCGGTGTGCATGTCGTGCGCGGATCAGGAACCCACCAAACAAAGACAAACGGAACCTCACTTCGCTCGGATTATCAGTATCCGGTGTTTGAAATGGGGATGTGCTGTGTATGTCGATAATGTTGTTTATATTTGACTCTGGAGCCAACCAGTTACCAAGGGAGCTGACATGCTTCACGACAGCTACAAATATCTCCAATCTGAATTATCGAATGCTGGGCGTCAAATACCGTTTGTTCTCGCTGGGTGGCACTGTCGTCATTCTAATAATAGCATACTAGATAAAACAACAAACACGTTGCAGATCACCTGGGCTTTCCCGGGCCACCCGGGCACAGCTCTACCATCAGCGTCAAGCCGATACACTGAGTGCCCGAGATCGTGGTTACCATGTCGTTGTGCCTCATGTCGAAATTCGAGGTCTCTTGATATGACCTCTTCCCACGTCAGGAAATGCCGCCAAAATGAGAAATTTCCCGTGTCGCTATATCCAGCAACCACGAGCCAGCACGCCTGCAGAGATCATCCAACGTCGCTTTAGAATCACAGACACATGCAAACTCTGGCGGTTGAGGTGGGATCTCCCGATCACCTGGCTTCCTCGTGCTCCCTTCTTTTCAAGTAATACCCCGGACCTGCTTCATCTTAATAGCCATCAGTGAGCTTAGTCGCAGTTGATTTTCATGTGTCGTTATGCTGACACCGCACTTGCAGTCGTCAGAGTGCCAGGTGCGCTTACATGATGTCAAGATTTATATGCATTTTCTAGACCATTCGGCGGATATAATAACTAGTTCCTGGCAAGAAGCCAAGGCTCAATTACTCGTCTGAGCGGATCACTGTATCTGATACTTCGACCTTGTATTAACTCTTTTTATATGACGTTCTTCGATCAGACCCACCCACCTTGCAAATTGCGCCATGCTTCGCACTGATGGGATGTTGTGAATATCGGTTGACCTGGCAGCACCCATGGAGATAATCTTATATATAGACATTGCGCGATTTGCAACTCCAACCCCACATCGCTACGCAAAACTTAGTCCCTCACCCACATTCTAGTTTTTCTTCTTATATCATGTCTCAGGCGGACCCCTCGGCTGAACTCCAGGGGCTATCAGACCTGTACGCACTTACCACGATGAGGTGGATGGGGAAGAACTTACCTGAACTAGCTTTGCGGTCAACTCTACCCTCGTCGCAGCGCTTGGTATGCGTACATGACCCCTATCTAATTCCACGATATCCATAGCTTGTTGCACAGCACTGCTCATCTACGACACTCTTCTCACATTGCCATCTGAGCTCAAGCACATTTGGTGCAAGACCGTCAAAATTGGCACCGTCCTCTATTTACTCGCTCGTTACCTGACCATGGCTTTTTTTCTTCTTGGCATATATCTTAATTTATCTAACCTGTCCATTGAGGTATATTATGACAATGCTCTCATGTGTAACACCATTACTGATTGGACTGAGTATCTAGTATGACTTGCATTCTTTATGAGAAGCGACCTAGAGACTCATATATTCAAAGGAAATGTACTACTATAAGTCACCTATCCAATGCTTTAATAGTTCCTTGTCTGATTGGTGCACAGGGTGAGTGATTATACCCATATATCTCTCAGGCAGAAGGATCACCACATTTGATTATCTAGGCCTTCTGCTAGCTCGCACCTATGCTATTTCCCTTCAGAATCAAAGAGTTTTGGATGTTCTTGGGCTGCTTGGTCTTTGTTCTATTATCATTGAAGTGGTATGTCCCTGTGCAGACATTGTATAAATAGCATAAATTCACTTAACTGCATATAGTACTTGTCTGTTTTGGACAACTGCAGTCTCACAATTTCACAACTTAATACAGTCAATTTGTAAGTAATGACTAAGGCTTTCTGCCCAGAGGTATACTAGCAATTTCTTCAGGTGTAAGATCTAGGGGTCTGTATTTGCCCAAATTGTCTCTGAATACCTTGACAGTGGTTACCATTCACAATTCTATTATAATCCTTTTTGAGACTGGAGTTGTGATATTAACCATCTTGAGCTCAATTCAAGCACTGAGGCTTTGGTGGAAAGGTGAGATTTGGGATAAGAAATCTCTCATTATTCTAATGATTTACCAAGGTGAGTGTACATTATATTGCTTATATGTGTGGACATATCACTAATATACAGATAAGGCTTTGTCAGATATGGGTAGGAATAATATCCCTCTGATATTTGATATATCTGATTCATAGTCAGATTTGTGCTTGCAATTACTTTGGCTAGTACTATCACAGACAAGGTATGCTGACTTATCTGTTGAGCTTCAGAGTTTACTTGACCTTCTTTTACATTTCAGGTATTGAGGGTATGTAAGACATTGATCACAACATAACAATGGCTAATTTCAGCTGCTTGATGGCATAAAGGAAAGCATTTCTACTCCCTTCTCCTGGCTTCAGAACAGGTATCTTCTTACAAATTTAACAAGAAAGACATGATTGTACTAACAGGGGATAACCAGCTTATCAGTGATTCTCATCTGCCGCTTTCATCTAACTCTGAAAGAGAGACACAGTCAACTTAACAGCCCCTCATTACCCTCTATTTCATTCTCCAGCTTCCATGCAGCCGGACAAAGTGTTCACAATGCTATAGTGGCTGAATTTGGGAACCCTCACTTGAGCCGGGAGGATTTTAATGCTAAGAATTTGCAGGACAATGTGGCTGATCATGAAGGCCAGCAGTCATCTGAACAGGCTGGGTCAGCTGCGATAGAGTTGGATGAGTTTCCTCGCACAGCTGGATGTCCTGGAGATGTAGAACTGGCTGGGCAGATTGCCTCTGGTGAGCAGTTAGTGTCTCTTCAGGCACTGGTTAATGGTTCAGTAGGATCTGGAAGAATGGCAGAGGCTTAATGACAGCATCCAAGCTAATGCATCATAGCCATGATTCCAGTACAAACCCACTGGCAGAGCAACACAGAGCAACTTACATCAACCTACCTTTCTAATTTATTGCAGCACTTGGAATTTGATCGCCATAGGAGATGTGGCTATATGCTCAATCTGGCCAACCCATACCATCAAAAAACCACTAAATACATATATATTCTGTGCTGTTTTGAATTTGACTTTGTCCATATTTTATTATTACTTGTGTGCAGATTCAAGAATTGCATCCTGAGGAATATGCAGGGGTGGCCTCGGGAGACAAACTGCATGCAGTGCATGCAGGTATGCATGCCTGGTATACTGATCCTGTGTGAAGTACACACTTAGTTATGTTAATTTGTAAACACTATGAAACAGCATACATCCTTACACATCAAGCCAACTTACATCAGGGCTCAGCATGCATTAGTGTCAACTAGTGCCCACCCTGCAAGAGCAAATATAGCATTGATAATAATGCTCTACATACCGTTTGTCACAGGGGCTAGTCTGTCTGAGATGCTATTCTGTTTGGGAGAAGCATACTCCCAGACCCAGTTTCCCTGATTGCACCATCAATGGGAAACATATTCTCTTCCTCTGGTCTAGTGGTGTCACAGCTTGAAAAGAGAAGAATGACGAGGAACTTCCTGTGCTGTACTCAGCTGTGCACTGCCTCAGCCCATGTATGGGTCACATGCTGAAACCCATGAGCGCCTCGACCACACTGTCAGGCCCAAGTACACAAGCTCCTAGTGTAATGCGCACGAGTATCAGCAGCGTTTGGCCAGGGTGGAGCCTGACTCACGTTACCAGACATTGGTGGCTGAACATGAACGAGATAGTAGTCACAGGCATCTTAGGAGTTAAACCTGACAAGGCATGCTATGTATCCGACCCCCTTCCTGTCAACAGAACCCTCCCCTCCTTTCAGTCGGAGTCGGGGATCGAGTGTCTTCCTTTCATAAATCAGCGTCCGTTTCAGAGTCTGGTTGGGGACCGACGTGGCTGTGACAAAAATGGTTTGCTCTGCAATGCACATTCTAAAGCGCATGTCCAGGCACCATATTGCTCCTGCTTGGTCCCGCCACCATCATCATATACCTGGTGCATACTCCGAACACATCCACGCAATCGATATCGACTGTAGCGCTTGCCAGGCTCGAAACGCTCTCCTATGCCCTGCCTAACACCGCAGGTAGTCCCTTCTCCCAGATACTACACAGACACACACCGCTACACCAAAGTGGGTCCCACGGCGCACTGGCATTTACTGTAATGATGCGGGAGCTACGGGTATCATCTGCTCACCATCCAAGCCCCCTCCTTGGACTGGGATGCAGGGGGGAGTCCGATTAGTTTGCGGGTGTGGAGAGGGCGCGACGCCATATTGGGGCCCGGGGAAAGGGTTAGAGAAGGATTCAACACTGAGGGAGGATTGGGGCCTCCACAGTAATCTTGAATCAATGTATTTGTGGGTGGTAGGGAAGAGTTTATTTCTCCCTCCGGCCAAGGGTGCGCCACATAGCTCACCAATAGCAGAGCGTGCGTACGGCGCACGAACAGGGTATCCCACCACGAATGCCGCCTCCTCCTCCTCCAACTCCCTCCCCTCTCGGGTAACCCATCCCATGGACATACGCTCCCTCCCCCTCCGCCTCTTCCACACACACCCTTCTCAGCTACCGAACATCACCCATACCCGGACTCGCATACACCCCAGTCCGTCACAGCGCCCTCGCTATCGTCGCCGGCTACACAAATCCAGGGGCGGGGGTATGTCCCGTTGTGCAGGATCTGGTAAGCATCATTAGGAGTTCTGGGCATGGGTAGAATTGGAGGCCTAGGAGCCCATAAGCGCGGGCTTACGCGCGAACTATATGGTGATGACCGTGACGCACGTTCAACTGTTATAGCGTCAAGCGCGGTGGGAGCCCGCTCCCGTGGAGAGGGACATCCAGACCAAGATGACCCACCGACCTCACGATCCTGGCCAGGGAAGCTGGATCAAAGCCCTAACTACATTTTAATGTCGACGTGTTTGGCTGCACGATCGTGTCGTATGTGACGTCGCGGTCTATCGTGCCATGCTCACCGGTTTGCCGTCGTAAGTGTTCTATGGTCCCTCTCGGTCTGTCTTTCTATGCTGCCATATATCGCCCCATCGCCCAGTAACCCATACTTAAATCACGATCCAGCATTACCGACCGTGCGTGCCTCCGCCCCCGTGTCGCGCGTGACGCGTGTATCATGCGGTGTGGGCATGAGTGCGGTGCACGCGTGTGGTCTGACGCTGCGCTCCCCACGAAACAACACTCGCCGTCCCCATCCCCATCCCCATATATCACCACATTTCTCCTCAAATAAAAATAAATAAAAACGTCATAGCAACTCCTGTACAGATTTCGAGGCTGGACTTCGGTTCGCGCTTCCTATTGCGCCTTGCCAAGTTGTTGGCGAGTCGGCGTGCTGCGCTGCGACACATGATGGCGAGAGCAACAGTGTACTGCGCCTCCTCGTCCCCAAAGTGCGGCTCCTGCGCCGAACCAGGCCAGCGTTTCACGCCACGCTCCTTCTGATTATGAGGCCCTCTTAATCTCGCTCACGTCAATGTGCTCGTGCGAGCTGTTGCCGGCCTCATCTAAACCCGAGACATGCACATGAACACACCGGAGCCATGGCTGCCGTGGTTCGGACTCGTTTAATCGTAAAATGAACAAGGGAGAGCCGAACCAACATTGTAGTCAATACAATGGTACCCCACCAAGGGAGCCCAGTTGTCACCTGAATAAATTCGAGGGCCGCCTGGACGGCTCCTCCGGGTGTCATATTAGAAAACCAAAGTTCCCTGAGACCACCTAGTTGCAAAGGCGGGGGCGGGAGAGATATCGAGGTGACGTCCATTATTGGCCATAAAGGGGGTTTCATCAGCGTGGAATGCAGAGGTGGACTCCTCTGATGAGGCTGTGCTGGAGCTTTCGGGGATTTGAGCAGTCTCCGATTGAGATTTGGGCAGCGCATCCTGGCCCGCTTGAGCGACTGGAGTGGGTGTAGGACGCCGCTGCCGACGATTTGGAGGACACCAATAATTTTTGGTAGAGGACACTACAACCATTTGGCGAACCTGTAATACATTGTACACGATGGTTCTGAGATGAATGGAGATAGGTAGAAAATGAAAGGACCAGTACAGCAGTTGTACTTGCCAAGGGAAAGGCCGCGAGCCTCCGAGTCCGGGGTTGCTGAGCTTGTCCAAGGACTGAAGAAGTAATGAGGAGCCAGAGCAATCGTTCGGCTACAATATCGATGGACCGAATGGCACCCAGTTGCAGCTGAACTGCCTTTTGAAGGCCTCTGCACGACGACATGCAGCGGGGGTCAGCTCCTCGAGCGCCTTTCCGAGCACGAGTGCTTCGGGCATGCGTGGTCGCTGTAAGCAACGTAAGCCCGTCACGACGCCCGTAGGCAAATGGTGGGTAAAGGGGGGACTTGCGGGTGTAGAGTGAGAGGGGGGGGCGGCGCTGCGGGTGCGGAGGTAGGGGCGGCTGTTGGGGGCGGCGGCGTGTGTGGGCGGGGGTGCGGGTGCGGGGATGTGCAGTGCGCCAGCGCGGCGACCCGGGGGGAGACGCGCGCACGTGCGCACGTGCGTCTGGCACACGGCCCTCAGGCGAGAGGCGCAGCGTCGACGTCAGCCGCGCTCTCCGGCCCCAGCCTCACCCCCCTGCGCCGCTTTGCGGGGGGCCCCGCCACGCCAATCGCACGCACGCGCTCCCCGCCGACACGAAACTCGCGCTCGGCCGCGCGGCTGAACTCCCGCGCGGGCACCGTCTTGAAGTACTCCCGCCGTCTGGGGGCGTCGGCGTTGTCGCGCGCCCGGCCCCGTCCCTGCCCCGGAAAAACGCGCGCTCCTGAACGCCGAACCACGCCGACGTCCCGCAGCATGCGCAGCGGCCGCGCTCCGGGTCCAGCTGCTTAATCTTCTCGAGCTCGCCCCAAGCACACGCCTCGTACGGGGAGTGCGCATCCTCTACGCGGAAGCCCCCCACGTCGCGGTGGGCGTGCGGGTCCTACGGGAAGGGGCCGCCGCTTGTGGGACAGGACGGGAAGAGCTTCATGACCTCGTGCCCGGTGGATGAGGGCGGGAAGGGCCCGTCGCGGTGTGAGAGGGCGGTGCGGGACATGAGGAGTGGGAGGGCGGAGGCTAGGGGGCAGCGAGTGGCGTTCGAGAAACAAGGGGCTGGGAAACGGGACATACCATCGGCTGCGTGGGGGTGTGCCTCCAGGGCCTTTGCTTGTGTCTGTGTCTGGGTCATGCTGGTGGATGGATGGATGGCGAGACGTGCTGGAGAAGCAGCAAACGGGTTAATCCAGGATGGACAGCCTGTTAATATGCAAAGGGAAATACCGTACAAGTACTCCGCTCGTTCCTCTTGCGGCCTTTTCTTCACTCGGCACATACACACACACCCCGCCACTTTCAGACACGCCGGAAACATCATGAGAAGTTCATGTCCGTGCACTGGAGAGGAGGGTAGGTAATAAGAAGCCTGGGAGGGGAGGCTGGTAGTGTTATGGGAGGGGAGGCGAATTGACGTTTGGAGTGGACGGGGAAAATGCGGGGTAATGCCGGGAAAGACGAGGCAGTGGAGGGACGACATGTGCGTACCATGCAACGACGATGACGAAGTCGGGGCTTTTGGGCTGTGTCTGTGTCATGCTGCTCGTTGCCGAGTCGGAGTGCATGTTTGTCTTTGTTTGGTGGGTTCCTGATCCGCGCACGCTTCGCTCGGGATTATCAGTATCGGTGTCGATGAAATTCGATGGTGTATGTGGATAATGTTGCTTATATTTAACTCTGGAGCGAACCAGGTACCAAGGGAGCTGACATGCTTCACGACAGATACAAATATCTCCAATCTGAATTATTGAATGGCTGCAAAAAATATGGCAGACGTCCAATACCGTTTATTCTCGTTAGGTGGCACTGTCGTCTTTCTAATAATAGCATACTAAATAAATCAACAAACACGTCGCAGATCACCTCGGTAGCTTCCTGGGCTTTCCTGGGCCACCGAGCACAACCCGGCATCACCGTCACATCCGATAAACCGAATGCTCAGCCTCGCGGATACCATGTGGTTGTGCTCCAAGTTTAAATTCGATTGTCCCTTCATACCACGTCTTCCCATGCCGTACAGGGCATGCCTCCCGAATGAGAGTTGTCTCGTGTCGCCACATCGAGCAACGTTGACACGCACTGATACCTCTTCCGGGATCATCCAGCATCGCCATATAATTACACAGAAATGCATGCGTACTCCGGTGACTGAGATGACCAGGCTAGATCTCCCATATCATCTCGCTTCCTCGTGTTCTCAGCTTCATTAGTAAACCACTAGAGATGCGTCATCTTAATACACATCAATGAGTTTTATCGCAATGTTTTCGTGTGCCGTTATGCTGACACTTCACTATGAATCGTGAACGAGATGAACGTTAATTGTGCTCACACGACGACGCGTTTAAATGGATTTTGGAGACCATTCCGCCCAGGAAAATCGGATGTAATAACCAATTCCTGGCAGGCCTCAATTGCTCGCCCGAGCGGCGAACTATACTTATCCGATGTTTCTACATTGTATTTAGCTTTACTTCTTTTACCTATGATGTTCTTCTATCAGACCCATCCGCATCGCAGATCGTGCCATGCTTCGGTACTGATATAGGCTGCTGTGAATATCTGTTGACCTGGCAGCACCTATGGCCAGAATCTTACATATAGACCTTCGCGGTGCTACTCCAAGCCTACATCGCTACGCAAAACTCAGCTCCTCGTGTGCATCCCAGATTTTCTTTCTTATATCATGTCTCAGGCAGACCCCTTGGCTGAAATCCAGGTGCTATCAGACAAGTACGTACTTACCACTGGGCACATTGAGTGAGATGCAGAAGAACTTACTTGAACTAGCTTTGCGGTCAACTCTACCACCGTTGCAGCGTTTGGTATGCGTACATGACCACTATCTAATTCCATGATTTTCATAGCTTGTTATCCAGCACTGCTCATCTACGACACTCTTCTCACATTGCCGTCTGAGATCAAGCACATTTGGGGGATGACCGTCAAAATTGGCACCATTCTCTATTTATTCGCTCGTTACGCAACCATGGTTGTGTTGCTTCTTGCCATATATGACGAATTATCTAACGTGTCCCTCGAGGTACATTGTGACAATGCCTTTGTGACACCCTTACTGATTGGAACGAGTGTCTAGTATGACTTGCATTCTTTATGAAGAAGGGACCTAGAGACTCATATGTTTGTAGGAAATGTAATACTCTAATTGGCCTAGCTAATGCTTTAACAGTTCCTTGTCTGATTGGTGTACAGGGTGAGTGATTATACCCATATATTTCTCAGGCAGAAGGATCAACACATTTTATTATCTAGGCCTTCTGCTGGCTCGCACCTATGCTATTTCCATGCAGAATCAAAGAGTTTTGGGTGTTCTTGGGTTGCTTATTCTTGGTGCTATTATCAGTGGAGTGGTATGTCCCTGTGCAGACTTTGTATGAATGGCATAAATTCATTTCACCGCATATAGTATGAGGCTGTTTTGGACAACTGCAATCCCACTAGTTCACAAGGGAATGCAATAACCTTGTCAGTACTGACTAGGAATTTCTGCACAGATTAACACTAACAAATTCATCAGGTGTAATATCTAGGGACCTGTATTTGTCCAATTTGTCTCTGAATACCTTTGACAGTGGCCACCATGAACAATGTTGCTGTAATCCTTTTTGACACTGGAGTTGTGATAGTAACCATTCTGAGCTCAATTCAAACCCTGAGGCTTTGGTGGAAAGGTGATATTTGGGATAATAAATCTCTCCTTAATCTAGTGATTTACCAAGGTGAGTATACAACATATTGCTTATATGTGTGGACATATCACTAATCTACAGCAAAGGCTTTGCCAGATATGGGTATGGAATATTATTCCTATGATATTACATATATCTGATCCATATTCAGATTTGTGCTTACAATTACTTTGGCAGAGACTATTACTACAAAGGTATGGTTGCTCATAAACTTGTTGAGCCTTGGATTTTACTTGGTGTTCTCACACAATTTAGGCGTTCAGGGTATGGGAGGTATTGATCATGATAATAAAATGGCTAATATCAGCTCCTTCAGGGTACAAAGTCAAGCCTTGCTGGCATCTTAAACCCTTTTCAGAACATGTATATTCTACCCAATTTAAGGAGAAGGACATGATTGTACTAACATTCCACATACAGCTTCTCAGTAATTATCATCTGCCGCTTTCACCTAACCCTCAAAGAGAGACACAGTCGACTTAACAGCCCTTCACTACCCTCTCTTTCATTCTCCAGCTTCCATGCAGCTAGACAAAGTGTTCACAATGCAATAGTGGCTGAATTTGGGAACCCTCACTTAAGCCGGGAGGATTTTAATGCTGAGTATTTGGAGGACAATGTGGCCGATCAGGAAGGCCAGGAGTCACCTGAAGAGGCTGGATCAGCTGAGATAGAGTTGGATGAGTTTCCTTGCATGACTGGATGTCCTGGAGATGTAGAAATCGCCAGGCAGATTGCCTCTGGTGAGCAGTTAGAGTCTCTTTCAGGCAGTGGTTAATGGTTCAGTAGCCTCTGGAAGAATGGCAGAGGCTTAATGACAGCATCCAAGCTAATGCATCATAGCTGCACATCCAATTCAAACCCCCGAACAGTGCAACACACAGCAACTTACATCAACCTTCCACCTTTTTAATCTATTGCAGTGGTTAGAAATATGTTGCCATAAAAGATGTGGCTAGCTACTCACTCTGGCCAACCCATACCATCCAAAACCCATAGATACATATATATTCTGTGCTATTTTCAATTTGACTATGTTCATACTTTATTATTATTGTGCTTGGTGCAAATATTGTTTTGTGCTTTTCTGCTGGGAGTCAGTGAACTGTGTGCAGCTTTGTGTATTTTAGGAATAATAGATCAGATATATCAGAACAGATATATATTTGATGACTCAGGGAGTTGGAACCCTTCGTGCACCCCTGTGCACAGTATATGTGTGAGCTGACTAAGCTCTGTGGAGCGAGTGCGTCACTGGTTGATGGAGGTCACGTGACCGAGTCCAGGAAGAAATAGATGATAACAGAGGAACAAGAGGTCCGAAGCTTTCCCTTTCGGACCAGTATAGTGTAGCCAGTTATAGTAGACTCTCAACAAAGAATTAGAGAAATCTATCAAGAAATAAGCTCTGTAGCTATCAAACAAGTCTACAGTTACTTCAGGAGGTGAAACAGCAATTCTGGATTGTTCTGGATGATATTCTGGATTGCTTTTTTCGTAAATTTGTAGTAGCTATTTATACTAAAATAGTAGTGACTACCAGTGTTCAAGATAGTGATAGAATGGGTCAGGATAATGTGGAAATGCTCCACAGGCTGCATACAGCTGTGGGGCAGGAACAATGATGGGGATACTTGTCCTACTGACAAGTATCTAACTTGGGACCTTGGAGCAGTATACAAAGCCCCTTTCAACATGTAAAACACTTCGTAATCAGTGGGGCTAGTCAGGGGAATTGAATAGAAAAGAATATTTGTGTGTCCTGTGCTGTGTGCCTACAGCAGCCTTGGCAAGGCATTTGCCATCTCTGTACCTCTCTCCTGAGGTAGCTATTCAGTACGTCCATATATGGGACTGTATACTGTAATCTCCATCGTGTCCGATGTCCCTGTATGGGACTATTAGCCCCATAGCAATATTTCTTCTGACCAGGGCCCAGGTGCCGGCTTTCCAGGGCAGGCACTGTGACTGGTGCATGGATTATTTCTCCCAGATGTTAGCTCAGTTAGACGATGATTTAGACCTTAGAATATTGTGTGATATAGCTATCTCATTTATTCTAACAGTGTAAGGCAACCCTAGCTAGCTGTGGAGATCACACTGCCACTCAGCTGACAAGGGGACATCCGAAGTATATATATGAATGAACAGAATATACAAGAGAGGAGATTTTCATATGACAATGGAAAATCCAAAGAGAAAAGTCTAAGGACCCCCAATGTCAGCGAGCCTGTATTATACTACATTAGTCCACAGTCAGGGACAACACTCAGCACCCACCATCAACCCTGCATCCCCTGACCTCCCTGACCCTGGACTGACCCTTGATGTTGCATACTAAGCGAGTTGCTTGACATCCGACACTGTTCTGAAGGCAGAAGTCGGAGAGTGGTGTTGGGTGCATTTATGCTCCTGCACCAATATCAAGCGAAATAAATTCCACCATTCATATTTCTTTCCAATTTCTTTTCAGATTGTTCTTCTATGATCACATTATTTGTCAGAAATTTTCTGAAAATCTTCTATCAAAGATTTATACTTCTATTTCAATTTGTTTTTCTTCTTTTCACCACCGGCACCCTTACGTAATCATTTCGACGCTGCCATGGGCGCTTAAGGGCCGGGTGGTAGTATATGCACAGTGAGACACATTTCCCCCCTCTCTCAGTGACAACTAAATTCACTGAGAGAGGCAAGTAAATTATCTAATAAATGGTTTTTAACTATGATAGACTGGGAGTGCTTAAGAGATATCTCGACTGCAGCCTTGTGGGTCCTGCGGATTGAGTGGACACTCGGGGTCGAAAGCAATGGGAGTAAGTGATGGGCTCGTAGTGTGCAAATGTCCCGGTAGTATGTGCCACCTTAAGCAGGAGCGGCTGCGAGTACTACAGAGGGACTCAGACAGTGGAGAACGTGAGGATGGACAGATACAATTTCTGCCTGATTCTTTGTTACATAGAGTAGCTACTTTATATGACCTGGAGTATCACTAACTAGTAGATATTATGGTCGGTGTGGGGCAGGAATAAATGGTGAATATACGGGCGAGCGATCGGTGGGGCGTACGGGGATAGATGCCCGGGGTTGGAGTCGAGTCATGGGGCTGTTGCATACCTAAACGTACATGTGTATATACTTATGAGCCGAGTGGAGCGCATGGAGGTGGAGTGAGAGAATGGGAATGGGTTGTGGGGTGAGTGTCCGTCAGGAAAAGGGAGTGGGGAAATTGGGCGATGCGCGCGGCGTCGGTCCAGGGCTGTCGGCATGTTTTGGGTTTCATAACAAATTAGTCTTATTTTCCTCCGATTTGTTGACCAGAAATCTTGTAGTGAATTGATTTCTAGGTAGTGTATAATATAATCACAGTGACAACTAAATTCACTGACAGAGTTAATTGATTTTTAGTCTATCTTTTGAGCACCAAGTCCAGTCCTACTGCCTATAATTCCTGTCCTCTACAAGTGGAGTGGAATTGGTAAAGCGAACGGAACTGGTGGAAGTTCTCCCAGAGGTGGAACCATGTCTGAAAGCGGAGTCGGAAATGGAACTGGAACTGGAAGCAGAGTCGGAGATAGAACCTGAACTTGGGGTAGGGTCGGAATTGGAAAATAGGGTGTCCCCTGACACTTCAAGTATTGCATCCTGAGGAATATCCAGGGATGGTCAAGGGAAATGAACTGCATGTAGTATGTGCATGTGTGTGTGCCTTGGATACTGATCTGGTGTGATGTACATGTTTGGTTATGTTAGTTTGTAAATGCTATGAAACAGCATGGGGCATACCATACCATCGTCACATTCTTATGCGTCAAGCTATCTTATGAGGGCTCAGGATGCATCTCTGTCGACTAATGTGCAACATGTGTGGTTGCAGATACCTAAATTACTGATTGGTGCTATACAGGTGAAGGCCATATTTGGTGACTATGTGGCACAGAGACAAAGTTAACTCTGCTGGCAGCCACTGATTGAAACAATAGTATTCCCGGGATCAAAACAGATATTTAACAACTTCTAAATCATGCTCTTAAACTAGCAGTCCTCACGCAGTTGAAGTCACCTCTCTGCATGTCAAGCTCAGGGATCTCACTCCCAGGTGGTGCACCATCAGCATGTCAGCATCAACCATATCGCTTTGAACGCTTGTTGTCTTCATATTATAGGCAATTTACAAGGAGATAGTCAGGGTGATTTGCGATACTTATTGACAACTGTTACCCCTCATGGCAAGCCTTCAATACCTGATTACAAACTTGATGCCACATTGACAGAAGGTCCAGCATGCAGTGTGCTTCTGGCCCTGATCTGCATGGGCAGAGAGCCACTGCGAGTGCCAATGGTTGGATTGTGATGTTTACACATTTGAGATTACACCCCTAGGAGCTGGATTCCTCAGGAGGCGTCAGACTCGTACATACTATCAAACAGTTCTAAGCGACTGATTGCATTCGATGCAGCGGGACAGTACGATAGGGTCTCTGTTGATGTTGAAGGCGGGGAGGGGAGAAATGTCGTGCGTGTGTTTCACAGCGTTCATTGCATCTCTTGCGGCATCGGTCACAGGCCAAGTAGCGAAGCTGAAAGGGTCTTTTATAATATGAGTAAGGCATGTGTACCTTCAACAAAGCAATGAGGTTCTACCTTGGTCATCGTCGTCGGTTGAACCCGTGGCTAGGCGAACACCACACGAATTACGCTTATCTTTGTAGTATGAAGTTGGGAAACTGACCGTTGACTTCGCTGCCACCTTCACGACCATCAGGACAAGCTCTTCATGCAACATCCAAGTGAATTCTTGAGGGTAGAAGATCAGCGGTTGGAGAAATTGGACGCAGAAACAAGACAGTGGTGGGAGGACAGAAGACAGAGAAGAAGCAGCGTAAGCAACGAGGACGGATAAAGAGAAGAGGAAAGGAAAAATATCTCACCATCATGTAGCACGCAAGCCCCAGTGAAGGACATGAGAGAAAGCAATAAAAGAGACACAAAGTTATAAGTAGTGGGGAAATAACTACAAGGCATGAATACTTATTATCAGCATGCATGCCATTGCGGGGAGGCTTACATAGGCCAGTAAAACGGCGCAGGTAAAACCAAAACGAGGACAAGTCTACAGTTTCAACGATCATGAATAACGGTAAATGAACTGTAAATAGACAATGTGGTAGTAGCGCAGGACAAACAAGAGCTGTAGGAAAGGGACACGGACATGGACACGGATCAAAAATAAGGGATGAAAGAGGACATTCGAACAACAAACCTGCAGATGCACCCGGAAATAAGGAGACATTTGCAACACCACCATGAAAAGAGAAAGAAAGCTGCAGGAGGGGGACAGGAACAGTACCTGAACGACTGGAATGTTGGGGAGAGGTCACGACAATAGGACACTTAAGAAAATCGCATGAAGAGAGACACGTATGATATGCAAGTATGAGCAAAATTAGGCCGTGCTGACGCGGCAAGGGCACTAATGCATGTGCCCATGTGCCTGATGCCTGCAGCTATCCCATGATTTTCCAGTGGGAGAGCCCTAGCAGAGAAAGGGGATAGAAATAAGGAGGAGTGTGAATGTGAGATGACGGGGAGGAAAGAGGGTGAAGGTACCCATGTACGAAACATGCCTTGGGACCTGCATACATGTTACCCTGCACAGACTCTTCGTCTGCTGGGTTGATCCCACACGATGTACGGGTAGGACACCCCGCGAATTCATTCTGACCATAGGAACACCCAAAGGGGATTCAGCTGAGAAGATGATGGGGCCAGTGATCAACCATCAGGCCAGGTAAAGGACGTCGATTGTGTCTGATGGCATGCCTGCTGGCGAATGATGCGAGTAGAGAATGGTTGTTCGGCAAATGGGGCGAAGAGAGAATGGACCAGACATAGAGGAGGAGTGGCCGAGGGGAAAGCAAGGATAGCTGGGTAAGGGAAGTAAACAAGCCACAACAGGTTGATCTCACACAATCTATGGGTAGGACGTCCTGTGAGTGTATTCTCGTCATAGGAACACCCAAACAAGGGGGTTGAGTCGAGAAGCTGGTGGGACCAGCGATGAACCATCAAGCCGGGTGCCAATCGTCTTTGATAGCATGGCTACTGGCGAATGACGCGAGTAGTGAATACCCGTTCGGCGAATTTGGCGAAGAGCGATCGGAGCGAACATAGAAGTGGGGTGATGAAAGGGAACATGGAGTTATTGGGTACAGGAAATAAATGGGTCATGACAGTATCCCCCTCCTAGCTTTGGAGTCAAATGATGCAATGTTCTGGGATGGGGGGAAGGGCGTAAAGACGTAATGGGTTGAGATCTCCGAGGTCTGGGCCCTATCTTGCTGCATGGTCCGTGCACTACCCCACCCAGGGATTTAAAGGTGTTGCAGTGTAAGGTGACAGGGTCATTTTCCATTCGACTGCTCATGGCTTCTAATGGGTCTCTTCTCTCGTCACTTGTCACTCATTGAGCGAATGTAAATGTCGGTGAAGGTCTGTCCTGACCTTCAGGGAGGGCTACGTGAGGAGGAGGAGCAGTGGGTTGTCAAGGCCGACGGAATCCAGGTAAGATAATTCCCTTATAGAGTGTTCGCTAACCCCTCTACCGTAGGCCAAGCCTCGGACCACATTGCGAGTCAAAGCTAATATTAGTTGCTTGGGGTGCGGTTGAGTGTCGGTTGTTTTGATGATAATGGAATAAGAAGCCTATAACTTGAGGCTTAGAGATATGAAGTGACAAAGATGCGAAGATAATCCTAGGCGGCTTATAACTTGAAGCAGGCCTGGAAGAAAATTGTGGAGAAGTGTTTCTATTGTATGCAAAGTCCAGCTATTTAAGCTGTGAGATAGATGGGTTGTAAATAGGGTTATGGATAGGGAAAAGTGATGCTGCTGATTGTTTGGACTCCTAAATAGAAATATGATGTCACTAATGATGCTGCATGCTCCTATATGTATAATACATCAGCAGGGCTGAATAGATGATGATGATAATAGTTTTGGATTAAGGTGTCAACCAGTGCCTTTAAACAAATAGAATCTATTGCCTAGTGATTGAAATCACTGTGTTCGCCCCTCTTCTATGTGCTGACTAAGCCTTTCGAGGTGCGTCCAGCACTGATGAATGGAAGTCACGTGACCGTGTCGACAGAAGAACAGTGTCGATCCAAGGGGTAGTCAAATCAAAAGTGTTCGCTTTTAAGGTAGTATAGAGTAAACAGTGATAATAGACCCTTGACGAAGATTTAGAATAAACTATCAAGATCTGAGCTCTGTAGCTATCAAACAAGACTACAGTAATTTCAGGAGGCAGAATAATCGATTCTGGATGATTTCGTTCATACATTTGTACTAGCTATTTATACTATATTGATAGTAACTACTAGTGTTCAAGATATTGGATGGATGGGTCGAAAAACTACTTTGTAGCTAAGGGGTGACTAATTTATAGTCATAAAGTCATGGGGTGATGGGGATGGTGTTAGGATTGTCTGGGCCTTGGAATAGAGATCTGTACCTAGTATACAAAGCCCCTGTCCACATGTTGTTAAGATAGTAATCAGTCAGACGTATCATGGGATTCAAATAGAAAATGGATCTGAGTTTACCCTGCCCAGCATATATACTGGGCTTGGAGATGGGCCGCTATCTCTGTGCCCTTTCTGTGAGGCAGCTGATTGAATATTGTATACTGCAGGTGACTTTCTCAGGTCACTCCACAGTATACTATACCCCTGCGCAGTCTTTTGTTCTCTGCGGCGTTTGGTGCCCGCACCCCTCGGTGCCTATGGCCTGGCGCCTGTCGACGTCATGGCTGATGCCATCACTCGATAGGCGCGCCGTCCCTGATCGACTGCACGTGGTCGACGCTCGAACTCCTATGTATTGTTCGATCTATGAGTAATATAGTATATCATAAATTTGTGTGATCGTCGTTTGCGCCAACGTCTATCATGAATATAATTTCTGTTTCTTTTGATTTTCCTTTTGTTTTTCTTTTCTTTCTTTATTAGTTTCCTTTTATATATAAATGATTTGAAGTGAAGTAATTGCGTTTATCACAACAAATAGGAGTATGTGGTCATAGCTTGTGAAATGATAGATAGGAAAATAGTTTATTTTTATTTATTTTTTATTTATTTTTTTATAATCCAATTTATTGTCTTTTGGGGCATGGCCCTATGTAAGACAAAGCATACAAAATGCCGGTCGCAAATAAATGTTCTGTCTACCCTATTCTTCTCGGTCTCTACTTGCGCTCTGCAGGCACGGCCCCAAGCGTGTCCATGCCTGCTCAGGCGGGGTGTGATGTTTCTGTTCATTGGTTCTGTTTTCTCCCTTGTCCTGCTACCGTGCCATCACTTCTCCCTGCTCCTGAGGCAGCGTTAGATCTCTGTAGGCCTTTTTGAACCTCTCCATGCCGCTGATGTACTTGAATAGTGGTCCCATCGCCTCAGGCCTAGCCAGAAAGACTCTCGTCGAACTCACTCCCCTATGCAGCTCCTTTCCCAATTCCTTCCTCTGCTTCACGTACTTTGGACACCTAAACAAGTAATGATGCACCGTCTCGTTGGCCGCCTTGCATGCTGGACACTTGGTGAGGCCTCTTTACCGATCTTGGCTAGGTGCTTGTTCAGGGCGATGTGTCCGGTCCTGAGCTGTACAAGTAGGGCTGCGTGGCTTCGGGGCATCGTGACGCTCAGTCTGACAAAGGCTGTGGATGGCATCGTTGGGTCACTTTTGTGTGCGATGCTAGCTCAAGGTGACTTAGCAAAAGCTGCCTTCGCTTGTCTTTTGATCTCCTTGTGGTATCTCTGCATCTCCACTGCCTTGCTGATAGGAATATCGCCCCTGCACTCTAACGGAATCATTATCTCTTCGCTGGTCTCCCCCCCTTGCTGCTCTCTTCGCTTCTTCGTCTGCCCTCTCCTTGCCCGGTACTCCCTCGTGACCTGGTACCCACCTCATGTCCAGCCTCGTGCTCTGCTGGTACAATAATCCTTCAATTTGTTTGTGGAGCGCATTGACTAGATGTTGGGCTGAAATGGGTCTCTCCCTCCTCATCGTCAAGATTGCTGCTTGGTTGTCAACAGCGATCATGTACTTTGTCTGCCCCCTCGTATTCAGCAGCTTCTCTCCCAATGCCGCTCGCACCAGTTCTGCCTCGAACACTGTGTGTTCATCCTCCACTCCCAGATGTAGTCTTACCGCCTGCTTTTCGACTCCCCGTTCATATAGAACTGCTGCTGCGCCCACCCCGCTGTCTATGCAGGAGCGGTCAGCAAAAACCTTCACTTCCGCGTTGTCTGCTTCCACCTCGCCTATTGCCCGGTCTTTGTCATTGGGTATATGTATCTTGAAGGATGGTTCCCATTTCAGTCCCAGGACCACTGGGTGGATCTTCTCCATCCGGCCGGGTTTCAGGTCGAAGGTGTGCATGACCTCGTGCAACAGTGAGTGATGTCTCCTTACATATCTGCTGGCTGCTTTCAGGACCTTCGGCGCGAGTGGGTGGTAGTCTGGCAAGCATTCCATGTGCACTGCTGCTCCGTGGACCACCTTGGCGACAAGGAGGGGGAATGGGAGTAAGTTGGTATGCGCATCTAAAATGGCATTAGCAGTGGTTCTTAGGGCACCCGTTATAAATAGAGCTGCTTGTCTTTGGATCCTGGCTAGCTTATTTATCTGTCCCTTCATGCCTTTTCTGTGGTCGGTTCCTGGTAAGAGGAAAATGTCAGCCGTGTATAGGACTTTTGGGACTGCTACCGTCAGATAATAGTTGCGCATATGCCTCGGTGCCACTCCCTTTGACGGTCTCGCCAAATGCTTGTACTGGTCAATGAATTTGTTCCCCTTTGCCAGCGCATAGTTTGTGTGCTCTTTAAATCTTAGTTCCTGGTCCAGGATGACGCCTAGAAACTTGTGTGTGGTAGACGGCTGGATGGTGTGTCTGCCGATCCTGATGGTTGGTCTGCAGATTGGTCTGGACTTCTTGATGCCCGTTGGGTCGTGTTCTCTCCTTCTGGTGAGGCCCATCAGCCCAAATTTCTCTATGGCGAAGTGGCACTCATGTGTTGCAGCCCAGTCCATAGCCCCTTCTTGCCATGCCATCATGTTTGCAAGCTTATCAAAGGCTTCCCAAAGGTCCTTCCCTTCTGCAATCATCATCGTGTCGTCCACGAATCCGACAGCATCTTCCCCCCCGCACGAGTTGGCCACCGCCAGCAGGTCTGCACTGTAGAATTGGTATGCAATGGCCGAGAGTGGGCAACCTTGGTCCATCCCACGACCTATCTCCATCATCTGTGTGTTGTAGTCGTCGAGGCTCATCACTGTTCAGCGGCCCTCGACTTTGCACTTGATCCACTCAGTGTACTCCCTTGGCACGCCTCTTTTACACATGTTGTGGGCCAGCCTGTCTAGAATAACGCTCAGGAAAGCGCCCTTGATGTCCAAGAACAAGAGTCATAAGACCTTGCCTCTCCTCCACACGCCTTTTGCTGCGCTTATCGTGGACTGAAGAGTGTCGGTGGTCGTGCGGCCCAGTCTGCAGCCAAAGTGATTCGCTGGCAGTATCCGCTTGAGCTCCACCATCTTGACCATGTCCTCCACTACGCAGGCCGATAGGACTTTCCCTATTGTGTCGAGTAGGGCTATTGGGCAGTATGCCCCAGGTACAGTGTAGTTGGACTTTCCGGGCTTGCGGAGGACTCGCATTATTGAATCTCGCCATTGTGATGGGTACACCTCCAGGCTGAACGTTGCGTGGAACACGGGCCCTAGGTATGGTAGCAGAGTGTTAGCGCACTTCCTCAATATGACATTGGGGATACCGTTCATTCCCAGAGCTTTGAAGGAGTTTAGTCTGTCGATGGCACGCCTGATTTGCTCATCAGTGATCGGCATAAAATCAAAGGCATCTTGGGGATAGGTGTGGCTCGCCGTGTCATTTGCTGCTGCGTCTTGCACTGCGGTTTTGGGGAAGAAAGTGTCAAATAGCATTTTGGCTTTTCGGTCGTTTGTATCTGCAGTCCAGGTGGTTCCATTCTCACGCTTGACTGAGAGTGTTGGGATGCGTGTTCTCCCACCATCTGAGGGGTCTGCTGACGTGTACTTATGCGCTGTCCATACCATCTTCTGGTTGATGCCTTCTTGGAACTCCTCCCAATGTTCGCGCTTCGACTTCCCGATTGCGCTCACATACTGGTTCCTCGCTTGTTTGTACTCCATGTGTGCGGCATGCATGGGATCATTTTTGCATGCAAGGGACTTTCTGCATAGCTTCCTGGCTCCTGTTCTGAGGCGTGTCAGTTCGAGTGACCACCAGCGCTTCATGTAAGGAGACAGCTTAGTCTTGGGGATGACCTCCTCTACGGTCTCTAGGATCGTGGTCGTTAAGTCCTCTAGGTGTTGTTGGAAGTCCTGCTTGGTGGATGGGGTAGAATCGTTTATCCTACTCGTTAACCTGGCCGTGAGCTTCTCATTGAATACTTTCCAGTCCACTTGCCTGTAGTTGTGCTTCTGAGTGTCGCTTGCTTCTGTGGTGATGGCGTCGATTACGGTGTCGATCGGATAGTGATCGCTTTTTGCTGGCTAATCCTCTGGGACCGGCGTGCTTCTGATAAGCGTCTTGACGAGTGCAGTGGATAGGAAAACATTGTCAGGGCATGTGTGGTTGCCTGTGGACATGGCTTTGAGGGTTGACAGGCCTCTAGGTAACACCATCTGCATGTCATAGTCCATGGTCGTGTTGATCAGCAGTTGGGCAGCGTCCAGGTTATGTCTCGTAAATAGATGTGCGTTGCGGTCGTCATCCCACTGTGGGCGATGCCTATTAAAGTCCCCTACCCACAGCATGCCTGTCACTTCCCCATCGTTCACGTTGTCGGTAGTTATCTGGCCCTGTAGGTGTCTCCGTATGTCGCGGATACTGTCAGAATTTGTGCAGTCGCAATAGAAGGTGTAAATTATTACTATACCCATATGAGTCTTGATATTTATCGCCATGATATCTGGTGTGCCTACGTCCACTGCCGTCCATTCATTTGTTGTAATTCTCTTATTGATTAGGATCATTGATCTGGTACGTTTGCTGTTGTTGCTGTAGTGGGTTTTGGGGTATATCGTATACCAGTGCGGGGTAGCCCTGGCGTTGCCGAGAAAATCGATATAGGGTTCCTGTACTGCTATGATGTCATATTTATGGCAGGGAAGGTTCGGTAGAGCTCTTAGAAAGCTAGAATCAAATTCACTCTCTCAGTGAATTTATTGTCACTGTTATATTAATACAATACCTAGAATCAAATTCACTACATGATTTTCAGTCAAAATGCTATGAAAATATAAAGGATACTACTCGCCTCTCTCAGTGAATTTATTGTCACTGAGAGAGGAGTCCTATCCTGTCTCAGAAGGCATATACATGCACCCGGCCCTTTAGCGCCCACGAGCTCGCGCGTCGAAGTCATTTCAAACTCCGCTGGGTAGAGTCGGTTGTGAAAATTAGGAAAACAAAACAAAATAGAAGGATAAGGGGTGACCAGAAGATTTCGAAAATAATAACGGAGGTGGATGCATAGTACAAGAACAATGTGAGAAAGAATTGGAACACCGTACAATAAATCGAATATATTATGCTTGATTTTGGTGCAGGAGCTTGTATGCACCCAACACGCGTCCCTATTCAAACGTAACTGTAATGTGTTCTTTACGGCTTACTCATTTGTGACCCCTTTTCCTTTCCCCACTAATGAAAATGATTGACTTTAACAGCCCGCTGGCTGTGTATAGCAGTCACGCCAAGTAAACAAAGCATCTCAAGCAAGATGAAATTGACCCTAGGAATGTCAAGAATAAGCAAGCATGCCGGGTAATAAGTAAAATGACGCGCCACAATGCCATGTGTCCAAGACTAGAAGTGTCAAGAATTGACGCTCCCCAATGCCGTCTGTCCGTGCGATCTGTTTGGCTGACACTTCCTGAGATGAGCTTGACCAAACAAGCACCCGAGGTAATATGTAAAATGACGCAACCAGACTTTCCAAAAACAGCTTTTCCACTGGCAACACCCCCACCACAGTATGGCCTGCCAATGCCGAGCGTCCATGTGATCTGCTTGTCCCCCTTAGCCACAGTCCTCGGATAAACCCCCATAGGACTCTGGCAGAAATGATAGCAAGCGTCAGATTATCATCCAAAGACCCGACGTCTACAGATGCACCTCAGTGAGTGAAGGTGCTGGATAACCATGGCAGAAGCTCACTGAAGTAAGTGATGCAGCCATGAAGCCTGCTAAAGACCTCCGTGGGGCCAACGGGAGTCCGACTCGAGAGCATAGAACGTAAAGCAGCTGTGAGAATGCCCCAGAAGACTGGAAGGTGCCCATGTGTCGCGCTTCGATGAATATCCAGTTTTAGATGGTCCACGAATGACGAGATGGAGGACCAATGCTTATCTTCGTCGCTGTCTTCGGATGCCAACCAAGTTGGTGGAGAAAAGCCCTTGGAAAATAGGGTTAATAGAGCTAATCCTTGCGCTTTGAATGCCCTTCTGGCCACATGATTCAGAGTCATGGTGTCCTACAGCGCATCCAACTGTATTATCTTATCGCGACATCCTTTGAACGTCTGAACCCCATGATCCTTCCACACGGCTAGCATTCCGGATACCGCGACATGTGCATCCATCACGAATGGAAGGGCACTGTGTGAGTAGGATTCGTGACTGTAGCACACGAAGTCCATAGTTTTCTCGGTACTGCCATGGGAGGTAACCAAGGGCGCGCAAGCCATGCTTAACATAAGACTCGAGCCCAGAGGAAGGAGCAAACGATCCAGTGGGAAGGTTTCCATCGGATAGTAGTAGCAGGATGTATTGTTCAATCTCAATGTGGTCATGTCAGCCCCAAATAATCTGATCCAGAATGAACGTCATAATTTGAGATAATAATGCGACATACATTACAATTGACACAACTGCAACATCCAAAGGATATATAATCAACGAGAAGACATCGCCGAGTATATAACACACTACCCCGTTGACTTTATGCTACATCGACAACAGATGATTAGTCAGAAATAAAATCATGCAAAGCGGAGATTAGCCAAGTACTTGACACCCACAGGCACAGTGCTTGAAGTCTACGAGTGACATTTGATGTGGACGAATGGCGCGATCCGAGTAAAGACTTTCAATGTCATCGGTTCCCTGCAGGCACGTCAGAGACTTGACAACAAGTGAAATGAAGGGACTTACACCACATGCCCACGGAAACTCCAGCAGTGCTTTGCATCAGTGCTGGACTGCCACACACCTCACGCCCCCGAACCATTGCCAGCAAGGACGCAAACGGTACTAGCCAACAAGCGATATGAACTGTGACATGCACCGTGACAATCACGACTTGCAACATACAAAAGTGCTGGAAAGCTGCATAGGGTGGTGCAAGTTTTTTGAGGGATATGCACACGTTCAGCAGAGGATAGGATCGGATGGTGGCTAACACGCTGTCAATACATGACAGGTTCCGAAAAAAAAAATGGGGGGAGGCTTACCAACTGACATAGACATCGTGATACCGATGGATATGATTCATCCCCAGGTGGTAACTATGGATATGCGACGTAGAGGACCGCTAGAGCTACAAGGCAATCATCTGTCCAAAAAATATACAGAAAGAGGATGGAGTACCGTCACACAAGACAACGTAAATCAGCAGCTGTTGACCACGCTCAATCAAAGCAGTTGGTAAGGTTTCACACCTGAAAACAATATCAGACAACTGTCCACAGGACTGGATTGGAATTCTCACTGTGTCGCTAAGTCCCCTTGCAAACCCAGACACAAGAAGGAGCAAAAGAGGATGGAGTACCGTCTGAGAAGACAACCTAATCACTAAGTCCCCAGATGCAAGAAGGAGCACCACTGTAATCTGCACGACTTGGCATTCGAGGTTTGCCGTTAGGAAGCGATTCTCGACTCCGAACAATGTCTCCGTCGCGGGACAACACTCACTGCAAAGCTAGTGGGCTTGAGTGCCTAAACACCGTCACCCTCGTCACCAGATTCAATTTTCCCCCCTAACGTCTCTACGTTTACTTGCGAAAGCTATATATTCTCCCTTGCGTACAAATGGAATCGGTTCGGAAAACTGGCCCGATCTCCACCCCTTCCTTTTCTTGGGGTGAAATCAGACAGGATCATGCCCATGAGTGTCCTTATTGTCACCTGTCACTTTTGACAGGTATCCGCTTATCCTCTGTATTGTATATTCTGTTCTAACTCATCCTCTTAAGGTGAAAGACCGGGGTTCTGCTGTGGTGATAAAGGCAGCCAGTTGATAGATGTCTCCCCTTTGCTGGCTCTTCCCCCCAAATTTGATGTCTTTCTCAATGACCTTGACATATCTCCCAAATCCCGTATTCTCAACCTCATATTCTCCTTTGCATCCATGGAAACAACTGCTCAGTTTCCTGGTTGGCATGGGCCTCCTGTTTATTTTGCCATTCAAGGTCATGTTTATCACCCATTACGTCTGACAGCCACCAATTCAGCTGTCCGATGGTTGCTATATGACAGCTTTATGCGTCAAACCACCCCTCATGCTGAATGAATGAATACTCTCCCCCCACCATGGATTGATGCATTCAAAACTGCTTTGACTCACTCCAATCCATTTGTACATTCCCTCCAACAGTTAGCCACCATCGACTCCGCCGCTTATCCCAATGTATCGATCTATCTTGATGATGATGGCAGCTGCAATGAGATTGCTGCTATAATTTCCTATGAAAATACAGCATCATCACAGATTCAAAGCGGCTTTCTGATTGTTTCGCACATCGATTCACCAAATCTTTCCATTCTAACTTGCAGTCGCCTTTGGGAGCCACTTGCATATCCATTATTCTTTCCTCATGAGACCTTGGGATGGAGTATTCCAAACAACGATACCGATGGGGCCCTTACCGGAAGCCAACTCCAGGCCAATTTACCCACCACTCAAATGTGGTACTATTGCAGTCATATTCTGCGGGAGCCAAGATTCCACATATTTGGACATCTTGCCAATGAATACATTGTGGATATGTTGACATGCGATCTTGAAAGCCGTCTCTCCTACATTCAATGCAATCAGCGTCGCATTTGTCAGGAAGATGCGACACTGATGGGTGAACATTTTGTACCTGACAAGGATAATGTTTACTTGCCTTCATCCTTTATAGGATCCCCTGCCTGGGTATCTGAACAAAAATTCCCGATACTTTGGCATTGGCAGCTTTATATGGATGTCCAACATTTTTCCACACCATGACTTGCAACCCCCATTGGCCTGAAATCCATTCGCAGTTACGTACTGGTCAATATTACCAAGACATTCCTGTCGTAGTCTGTTGGGTCTTCAAGCGAAAGCTCAGCCATCTATTGAAGACACTTGGCACAATGTTTCCACATGCTGGAACTCACAAGTCTCTCATCTACTGCATTGAATTTCAAAAGAGCGGCCTTCCCCATGCACACATTCTCATCAAATACTCCCAGGACTGCATCACTCCTGATGACATTGATAGAGTTGTCTCAGTGGAGATTCCACAGGATGCTGAAATAGCTGATTTAGTCCGCCGTCACATGTTGCATTCCCATCCCCCATCCTACCACCCTAAATCCCGCTATTGCCAATCTGAAAAAAATGAAGTGCGTAAATGCTGTTTCAATTATCCTCAACATCTCCAGGAAATGACTACAATCGATGTTAGCGGACGACCTCACTATCGCCGTTGCAATCCAGGTGACGAAATGGTTGTGCCTTATAATCCTGAACTTCTTTGCAAATATCAATGCCTGGAGTTAAATGTATGAATGGCCTCGCAGTTGTTTATTAGCTTCTGTTTTTGTACTTATGGAATACCGATTTTTTCGTTATTGCATCAGCCTCCCACACATGTGAGTAATGCAGATCTGGTGAAATTACCATATAAGGAATTGTTTTCAGAAACATTTCCCCTTCCGCTTGCAAATTAAGTAGTTCTAAAATTAAAAGTTGTCTTTGGGGTTTACATGTCTCTGGAAGACTTGATAGACTTTTCAAATTCCAAAGGGAGAGAGTTGGGGACTGGGGAGGCAGCTGCCGCCGCTACGATGTGCATAGCATGTCCCTTGGTTGTAGGATGTCCCCCATACATAATGTATCCCTAAGCGCCTAAACATGAAATGATTGTAGGGGCAGAGAAAAAAATAAAAAGTCAGAGGGTTTACAAATGTCCCGCACTCTATTTTATTCTATCACAATTAATCTATCTTCCATCCTCAAACTCATCAGTGTTCAGTGTTAGGGTGATTGAATTTATTCTAGGTCAGAGCTGTTGCAGTGTATTCAGAAGTAACTCTATTTTATTCCATCACAATTACATAATCTATCTGTCATACTTGAAAACTCATCAGTGTTCAGTGTTACTGATGGTTGAATTTATCCACATCCAGATTCGGCTTATTCCCAGCAAGTTACAATATGAGCGTGAAATCATACTTATCAGCCACTCGATCAAAATTTAGAGGGAAGCATGGTGCTGACTGCTGAGCCTAGGAGCCTTTGTTGGCACGTCTGCGTATACTCGTGCGCATCCAGACTGTACCATGCTCGCATGGAGTATAAATATACGGTATGCTACCTGTGCGACGGGAATATCAGTGTCCATCATGATCAGGTACGTCACACTCTCAGTTATGCATGGGGGATACGCTACATGTGGGGACATGCTATGCACACTATACTTGGGGGACACACTACACTCAGGAAACACATGCCATACATGAGGGGGGCACAGACATGGGAGAAATGTATGGAGACATTATACCCTGATGTGAGCGACTTTCAATTGTGATAAGATGGGTTTTACTTATCCAAATGAGTTTTACTTATCCCAAGTTTCATTTACCCAATGTGTTTGACCTTACCAATGTGTTTGACATAACCTCTGGGCAAAACCTGTGGGAGTGCCAGGCTTATCCTACAGGTCCTTGGCACCCTCACCGCATCCAGGCTCATCCCATGGGTCCCCAGTGGTCCCTACCCAGTGTTGTGCCACATCAAAATACTGCGTATCACAAGTCTATTCCTACCGTGCCATGCTGTCACCAGGATACACCTGGATGTGCCACAGTGCTGGGTGGGGACTGCTGGGGACTCATCGGATAAGCCTGGATACCCTGAGACCGCCAGGGACCCATGGGATAAGCACTGGGACTGCAGCTAGGGTCGATACCCTTACTTCACCCAGGGGTTAGGTCAAAAACATTGGGTAAATAAAACTTCCAATAAATAAAACTCATTCAGATAAGTAAAACACATCTTATTGCAATTGAAAGTAGCTCCATACCCAGTGCTGTGCCACATCCAGGCATATCCTGGTGTGCAGCACAGGGGCATGGTAGGAATAGACTTGCGATATGCAGTATTTTCCCATGGGCAGTTTTACATTGCACTAATTGGAACAGAGTCCATGTTCTTTAGGGGAAGGGAACAAAACATCTAATATTGTATACAAAGAGGTGTTGCTAAAGCCTGATTAAATATGTAGTTTCATTCCACCAAATAATGCTTTAATACTATTAACTACCTCTGTGCGATGTTTAACCTTAACTAACCTGGTGCGAAGCATGGGTCTATTGGCTAGTTATTAGTGTTAGTAAGCAGAGAACACACAGACCATACCGATATTATATAAGCCTCGCTAGAATACCGTCGCACCTCAGTGAAACTGGTGTTCACTGAAGTGAGCATTACCTTCCGTTGGACAGACAATTTACTTACCATTATTGTCCTCATAGTTAACATGTCCTTAGCTGCGCAAAGTTATTTTCATAAATGACGCCGTCAATTGAATAGGAAGGGATGGTGTGACATAAGCTAACACGCGAGAAAAGAAAGCAAACGTGGCTGGAGACAAGGTAGTGGATGTAGGCAGGGGTAAGGAAAGGCAGAATCGAACCCCCTGGCAGAGATGACGGAAAGGGAACTGGTGACGAAGGCGAACATTACGCTGGAGGGGCTGGGGGATGACTGGTGGGGACATGGGGTGGTGGTAGGAGGGGTGAAGTTGAGAAACGGGGGGGTGATCTACAAGATGGAGTCCGAGCAGGCAGCCAACCGCTTGAGGATAGACGCATACATGGAGCGGTTCCTCCAGCACTACTGCACACAAGCAGTCATTAAGCCATGGCCCTTTCTGCTCATGGTGGAATACATACCACTGACCTTTGATCCCTCGGACTTGCGCCACATGCAGGAGCTAGAAGATTCCAATAGACTGGAGGACAACGCAGTACTCTCAGCCAGATGGATAAATCCCCCCAGCAGGCAATCTGACAGACAGTGAACCGCCCACATCATCCTCAGTATGGCAACGACGATGAACGCCAACAGTGCCATCAGGGAGGGACTCCTTTCATCATGAACTATTTTCCTAAAAAACTTTCTCACGCTAACCACATCCACCAAAAACCCAAAATCACAACACCTGCACACACACATTTTCGCGATAGTTAGCCTACCTCAGACGACGCCTTACTACCCATCCACCGCTTCCCCAAAAAGAGGCGACCCAAAAGAGCCATGCCACCCAACTCGGACGTGCCACCGCCCGCCCTGTCGCAGGGGAACAGCGGCCACACGAGAGCCAATGCACAGAACCTGAGCTCGAAAAGCAGAGCCGAGCTCATCGCAGACCCCGGCTCCACCATCAGGACGAAAGAGGCCACCCGGGTTTTCCTCGACAGGAACGGATACCTGGAGAAAGACGATCGGCCCTTGATGGAACAACTCAGCTATATATTGCTGTCCATAGCCCAAAGCACGGGCGCAAAGGCGATACAGGAAGGAGCCAGAGCAGTAGCCATGCTTATGTTGGATGACACAGCCAGTAGAGCGGGAGAAGTCATATCCCAGTACGTCGTGAAGAACATATCCCCTATCTTAGACAAAGTTACAGCAGTTCTGGACAACGCCAAAGACTCCACAGAATCCGCAAAAGCAACAATGGCAGAGGCCCAGCAGGCGATTGGAGAGGCCGCCAGTGCACAACGGGCTAGGGGAGCAAGTGGAGGAGCCAGAAACTCGGGCACCATGTATGCAGCAGCGTTAAGAGGCAGCGTCCCACTATCGCACCCGAACAACCTCGCGAAGGCAAAAGCAAGGGAATGTCAGATCCTAATAGACAAAGACCAGAGCGCAACGTGGAACATGCTAGCGCAACTCACTGAATGGGAACTTGTCACCAAGGCAAACGAGGCCATCGCGCTGCTAGGGGAGCTGAGGGGAGAGACAGAAGTAGTGTTCATAGGGGCCAAGATTCTCAACAACAGGGGGATAGTTTTGGATCTCAGCACCCCTATCGGCGCAAAATGGATCCAAGGCCATAGAACAGAATTCGTTGAGAAGTTTAGCGGCACGTCGGTGGTGAAGGACAGGGCGGTCTCAGTGATAGTGGAGTATCCGATAAGCCACGCACCAGACGCACTGTCGGAATTCAAGAAAATCAAGCGAGACTCCAAACTCCCTGACAACAGCCTAATCGCCACGAGGTGGATAAAGCCAGTTCATAGGAGGACGGAAGGCCAGCGCTCCGCGCACCTAATTGCAAAGTTCACCTCGACAGAAGCCACCAATATAGTGATTAGAGACGGAATCATCATTGCAGGAAAGCGTACCTGGGCAAGAAGGTTGAAGAGGGAACCTCGCAGATGCCTGAAGTGTCAGAAATATAACGCGCGACACTTAGCTGTGGAATGCGGCAGCCCAGACACTTGCGGCACATGTGGAAATGCCCACAAAACGGCAGACTGTGAGGAGACCGACCCAGCCAAGTTCAGGTGTATCAACTGCAACCGACAAGGTCACGCATCGTGGGACCGGACCTGCCCAAGCTTCAGAGACGCGTGTCAGGTGGTAGAGAGGACAGACCCGGAAAACACTTACAAGGTTTTCCCGAGCGAGGAACCGTGGATGTGGGAGCAGCGTGGCGCAGGAGGCTCGACAGCAGACGTAGAGACGCTGAACGAACAGAGGGATGTGCGCCACAATGAAAGGCAGATGGAGGCGAATGAGGCACGCGGGATATGGGAGGGGAACGTGTACATCCAGGGCCGAGAGCAAGGGGGTAGGAGCAACCCCAGGGTGGGACACAGCGACAGGGGCTGGAGCGACAGAGGCATGAGGCAAAGGACCCTGGATGACTACGGAATTGGGGCTGAACAAACGAACAGCCAAGCCCGAGAAGACTACGACAACTTCACTGACGCTTACCGAGGATGAGTGACGAAAACAATAGAGCCAAACAACTGCGAGTTAGACAACAAAATGTTAACAAATCCCTCACTGTGACCATCGACATGCTTGCGAAATGCCCACCATGCAACGTCGTCAAGTCATGTTGTCTGCTCTGTGTCATGTTGCTTGTAACTATGGACAGGGCGTTGGTGTGCATATCTGTGTTAGTTTGATGGGCCTTTGCCAAGATCCTGGTCAGGATGTGACCACACACGACGAAACCTCTCTTGGCTCAGGAATCACCAGTATCCGGTCAATAGCGCAATGCAAGGAAACCATTACGAAATTCGATGGAAATGTGCTGTGTAAAAGTGTTGGTCATATTTGATATTGAATCCAACCACCCACCACGTCACCGCACTTTGCTTTAAATACCTGACTTAGAAATCCAGATGATATTCTAAGTATCTACGGGATATCCTCAACGTTTTCACCGAATAGCGCGGACTCGATACTTGGCTAAATGTCGACGTTCTTACCGCGTTCCTGCTACATATTAACCAAGGATCGCCCCAATATATTTATTATTAATATAATTCCGGTAAAACAATATTTAGCGGGGCCGCCGCCAGCCGCTGATCGCTTGACAATGAAAAGTAAAATAAAATAAATTGTTCTGATGCACTGGCCACCTGCAGTGTGCAATAATAATAATATACACATGGATCTGAGACGAAGGGAGAGCTGAGAATGAAGGCATGCACGTGCGTGTGCGCAGCGGACGTTGAGTGGAGTTGTCTCAAAAGGTTAGTACCTTCTGCAGAAGGTATGAGTAGAACTATATAAGTAAATACAGCTTACCTAGTGTGACTTAATCGTTGAAAGGGTGATTTATCTTCTTCCTGATGCCTAAACAGCCGTTTGCTACGCCGCGCCGTACTGGCGCGATTTTCCCACCGCATCCGGCTTCTAGGTCATTGAAAAGAAAGCTGGACAAAGATAGAGGTGAAGAGGAAGCAGCTGAAGATGAGAATAGGTCTATCTCACCGAAACCAAAACGCACTTTCATGCGTCCAGCACCGATCCTAGCTGGTGCTTCCTCCGGGTCAGTGGCTGGGTCTGTGAGGGTCCAGCAAGGTGTATTAGCAGGCAACAAAGGAATAACGGGTATGAAAAGTCTTACCGATGCGCTGACAGAACTGCAGGCTACAGTTGCCGCTATGAAGTCGAATGGTCATATCCTCGAGTCGGTTTCGTTGCCGGCGCTTGAGAATCGCGTCAAAAAGGCCATAAACATTGGGGAGGACATACAGCAACAAATAAAAACTCTTCAAACGGCCCATGAAGAACTTGCCGCTACCGTGGAGAGCCAGGAACAGGACCTGGTCAAGATCGAGGGACGTATGGAGCATATGGATGAGATAATCGGTGAGTTGACCGAGCAGAGTCGTCGTCATTGTCAGAACCAGCAGGAAGATCGCCAGCAAAAGAGCTAGAAAGCGAGTCATCAGAAAAAAAGTCCACAGTTGGTCTCGGAGACCCAGCCATAGATGAAAGCTCAGAGTCAGCTGCACTGCCATGTGCCTCTGTGGCCATTGCGTCAATGGAGATGGCCCACTAGGAGCTGTGCTTTCCTGTAGGCCAGGCTCACCTTCGCTCTCGCTGCGCGTATCCTGCATATCGTGACTCCAGCAATCCATTCCATCTCCCTCACTTGCTGGAACATCGAAGACGCCTATTCTGGGCTTATCCTTACCTGATTGGCCTTGCTCAAAGTCAAAGCCGCCGATCGTGGTGATTGATGCCTCATGACGTGCGTTCCCCGATGATCTCACGTGCATCGAGGCCATATCACGACCATAAGGAGAATATCTCATCGCAGGCTTGTCTCTCAAAGCTTGGCGGGCCACGGCTTGGCGTTTGCGCTCAAGTGCGTGGTTTACCTCGTCTGCCTTGAGGTGACGCTCACGGGTGCAAGGGATCTGGAGCAAGTGCCCCCTGCAGTCTGTGCAGTGGCAGGGTGCAGGGATGCGTGAACATATGGATGGCATGTTGACGGTACGGCACAACTGTAGCAGTCGGCACGTCGTACTTTTTGTGCAACAGTGACGCGTCAACAACGCGTCGAGGGTGATGACGCGCAACATAGAATTATGTATAGGATATATATATTACTTACACTACTATGCACTGAAGCAAAAATAACAAGTCCATATATATCCCCGGCCGAGACTTGGATAATATTTGGAATATTGGCTCACATATAAGCTAAATATCTCGATAGGAGATATTTGGCAAATACTCAGAAGATATTTTGAGTTTTACTCAAATTTCTTAAGGAGATTTTTTGGTTCAAAGTGCGGTGCGTTACCCCGTATCATACGTGTGTTCCAACGTAGCAGCGACATTTTTATTCACGACAGCTACAAAATTTTCCAATATAAATCATCGGATGACTGCAAAAGCATGCCAGAAGTCCAATATATTCTCGCCATCGTCATTCTAATAATATCATACTAAGTTAATCTCCGCCCTTCTCCCCCTGATCTTCCGAGTCAGTCGGGCCACCGGAAACAGCTCTACATCACCACACAGCTGATACATCAAATGCACCATGTCACAGATATCATGTCGTTGTGCCCCACATCTTAACCCAACAGTCTTCACCCTGAACTAGGAGCTTTCTCGTGCTTCCATATCCCATGACGATGAGATGGTGCCTCTACTGAGACTATCTGTCTAGCATCGCCATAGAGTCAAAACCACGCGCACACTCAGGGGTTTGAACTTGCATTTTTAGGTCATAATCCCTTCTGCTTCTTCATCTTCATACATGCCACTCTGGCAGGGATGCCAGTTCCCGCGCATTATCACTGGCCGTGCGCAATGCGCATGATGCATGATTGCACGACGGGTCTAATTACAGTACTCATTACAAAAGAAGAAACAGCGCGCTGTGTCTACAGGCTCCGTTGCGGAGTCTGGCGCCCTGATCCGAGTCAGGAGCTCGAATTGTGTAATATCTAAGCGGGTCGCAACTAGCGCTGGGAGATCGGGCGAGATCGATCCGCATCGAGATGTGGCGGTGGCGGCCCGGGCGTGATCGGGCAAGAACAAACCCAGTACTTCGGCGTGTGGCAAACAACGAGTGCGGTAAAGTGATCTACCGACTCTGACTCGGAACTACAACTTTGCGCATACCGCATGCCTCATACCCACACACCCACGTATCCCACGCGCCCAAGCCTTAATAAATGCGCCTAATGCCACCGCACGGGTAGCAGCCTCGTCACCCCCACACCAGGCTCCACCCCAGGCCCCACCCCAGGACCCGTGACGGTAACAGCCCTGCGCGCAGGCCAGCGTGGTGTGGCTTGCGCTTGCGGTAGCGTTAGCGCTCGAGTGCTGCGGCGGGTCATGGTGTGCATGCGGGCGCGGGGCGTGCGGCAAGCCCAGGTAGGCAGCCGTGCGCGTGCGGCGGGGGCGGGGGCGAGGAGCATGTGCGTGGGGTAAGCGTTGGGCGCGGGTTCTTTCCCGTTCCCATTCCCGAGTGGCGTGATGGGCGGGTGCACGAAGGCGCGGCTCGTGCATTTGACCGCGTGGCGGTGGCGGGGTTTGGGGGGTTCTCGGAGGGGAGCCGCGATGGGTAAGGGTGCGAGTAAGGGTGCGGCGGCGGGGTTTGGGGGGCTCTGGGAGGAGGACCGGTATGGGTAAGGGTGCGGGTCAGGGTGCAGTGGCGGCGGCGGCGGTGGGCGGGGCTTGCGGGGCGTGTGTGGCGTTGCGGGTGCGGCTGTAGTTGTCCTGGGCGGCGGCGGCGTGTGTGTACGGGGGTGCGGCGCTGTGCGGGACGACACGCGCACGTGCTCACGTGAGTTGCGTACGCGGTCCCAGGGCGGGAGACACGGCGTCGCCAAGACACATCGACGTCGGTCGCGCTCTCCCGCCCCAACCCCAGCCCCAGCCCCTGCGCCGCTTCGTGGAGGCTCGTCCCCAGACCCCGCCGCGCCAATCGCGCGCACGCGCTCCCGCCGACATGAACCTGGCGCTCGGCCGCGGGTCTGAACTACCGCGCGGGCGCCGCCTTGAAGTACTCCGGCAGTCTGGGGGGTCGGTGTCATCGCACGTGCGCCCGCCTTTGAGTGCGCGCGTGCCCCTTCTCCGCCCCCGCCCCCGCCGCCGAAAAACGCACGCCGAACCAGGCGGCCGCGATCACGCTCCAGGTGCCGATTCTTCTCGAGCTCGCCCCGCGCACAGGCCTCGCACGGGCAGCGCGCGTCCTCGTCGGGGAAGCCCCCTGTGTCGCGGTGGGCGTGCGGGTCGTGTGGGAAGGGCGCGCTTCGGGGTGTGGGGGAGGGGCAGGACGTGAGGGGTGGGAGGGTGGAGTCTAGGGAGCAGCGAGTGGCGCTCGGTAAACGACACAAGGGACTGGGCAACGGGACGTACCATCCGCGGCTCCAGGGTCCGTGTTTGTGTCTGGGTCTGGGTCGTGCTGGCAGATGGATGGATGGCGAGACGTGGTGGAGAAGGTAGTAAATGCGTTGTGCAGGATGCACGGGCTGTTTATATGCAAAGGGAAATACATACACTCCGCTCGTTCCTCTTGCGGCCATTTCTACACCCGGCACATACACACACACCCCACCACTGGCAGAAACGCCGGAAACATCATGAGAAGGTTATGTCTGTGCACTGGAGAGGACTGTGGGTGATAAGGAGCCTGGGAGGGGAGGCTGTTAGTGTCATGTGAGGGGAGGTCAGCTGAAGTTTGGAGTGGACGGGTAAAATGCGTGTTAATGCCGAGAAAGACGAGGCACTAGAAGGACGACATGTGGATGACAGCAACGGCGATGCCGACGTCAGGGCTTGTTGGTTGTGTCCGTGTCTGTGTCTGTGTCATTGCGCTCATTGTAACTGCTGAATCGGTGTGCATGTTTGTCTTTGTTTGGTGTATTCTTGATGACCGCACTCTTCTTCCTTCCGGTCAACAGGTTTTATGAAATTCGACGGGGATGTGCTGTGTATGTGGATGTTACTTATATTTAACTCTGGAGCCAACCAGTTACCGGTCTTCCACGCCAGCTGACACGATTTGATCACAACAGGCACAATTTGTTCTGATCTGATTATCGAATGACTGCAAAGCCTGTCGGACGTCCAATACCGTTATTCTCGCTCGGTCGCACTGTTGTCATTCTAATAATAGTATACTAAATAAAATAGCAGACACGTCGCATAGCTTCCTGGGCTTTGCTGGGCCACCGAGCACAGCTCTACATCACCGTCACACCCGATACACCGAATGCACAATATGGCGGTTACCATGTCGTTGTGCGTCATGACGAAATTCGAGGTCTCTTCATACGACTGCTCACCCGGTGGGGCAGAACAAGCCCCCAAATGAGCAATTTCTCGTGTCGATATATCCAGCAACATTGACATGAACTGACACCTCTTCCGAGATCATCCAGCATCGCTATAGAAATATAGCCACGTGCAAACTCTGGGCAATGAGCTGGACAGCCTAGATCTCTCATATCATCTCCCTTCCTCGTGTTCCCATCTTCATAAGTAACACACTAGAGATGTATCATTTTAATTCACATCAGTGAGCTGTGTCGCAGTTGGTTGTCGTGTGTTTTTACGCTGACACTGCACTATGAGTCGTCAACGAGTGCCAAGTGTGCTTACATGACAAGTTTGAATGGGTCTTGGGAGACCATTCCGCCCAGGCAAATCGGAAATAATAACCAATTCCTAGTTAGAACCCAAAGCTCAATTTCTCGCCCGAGCGCATAACTATATCTGATGGCTCGACCTTGGATTAATTCTTTTCATGACGTTTTTCTATCAGATCCGCCCACCTTGCAAATTGAGCCGTGCTTCGGCACTGAGATAGAATGCTGTGAATGTCTGTTGGCCTGGCAGCACCCATGGCGAGAATCATATATATACACCTTGAGCGATCTGCTACTCCATCCCCACATCGCTACGCATAACTTAGTCCCTCATCTGCATCCCAGATTTTCTTTCTTATATCATGTCTCAGACGGACCCTTCGGCTGAAATCCAGGCGCTATCAGATGGGTACGTGCTTACTACATTGCGTAAGATGTGGAAGACCTTACCTGAAGTAGCTTTGCGGTCAACTCTAGCATCGTCGCAGCGCTTGGTATGCGTACATATCTCCTATCTAAATCCATGAGTTCCATAGCTTGTTATACAGCACTGCTCATCTACGACACTCTTCTCACGTTGCCCTCTGAGATCAAGCACATTTGGTGCAAGATCGTCAAAATCGGCAGCATTCTCTATTTATTTGCTCGTTACCTGCCCATGGTTTTGTTCCTTGTTGTCACATATGGTGATTTACTTGCTGTGTCCTTCGAGGTATATTACAACAATGCTCGCATGTGTAACACCCTCACTGATTGGAATGAGTATCTAGTATGACTTGCATTCTTTATCAAATAGCAACCTAGAGACTCATCTATTCAAAGGAAATGTAATACTCTAGCTCACGTAGCTGATGCTTTAGTAGTTCCTTGTCTGATTGGTGTACAGGGTGTGTAATTATACCCATATATTTATCAGGTAGAAGGATCAACACATTTTATTATCTAGGCCTTCTGCTAGCTCGCACCTATGCTATTTCCTCTCAGAATCAAAGAGTTTTAGGTGTCTTTGGGCTGCTTATGCTTTGTGCTATTATCATTGGAGTGGTATGTCCCTGTGCAGACTTTGTATGAATAGCATAAATTCATTTCACTGCATATAGTACCAGTCTTTTGTGGAAAACTGCAATCTTACCAGTTCACAATTAAATAAATTGATTTTGTCAGTACTGACTAGGACTTTCTGTATAGGTTTATACTAACAAATTCTTCAGGTGTAAGATCAAGGCGTCTGTATTTGTCTGATTTGTCTCTGAATACCTTTCACAGTGGATACCATCATCAATATTACTGTAATCCTTTTTGACACTGGAGTGGTGATTGTAACCATTCTGAGCTCAATTCAAACCTTGAGGCTTTGGCAGAGAGGTGAGATTTGGGATAAGAAATCCCTCATTAGTCTAATGATTCAGCAAGGTGAGCATACAACATATTGCTTATATCTATGGACATATCACTAATCTACAGGTAAGGCTTTGTCAGATATGGGTATGGAATATTATCCCTATGATATTGCATATGTTGATTCACATTTAGATTTGTGCTTACAATTAGTTTGGCTGCTGCTGTTACAGCTGAGGTTGTGTCACTTATAAAGACATTGAGCTTTGAGGGCTTATCAGTCTTCTTTCACATTTCAGGTATTGAGGGTATGTAATGCATTGATCATGATAAAAAAATGGCTAACTTCAGCTGCTTTATGGCATATAGCCAAGCCTTCAAGCAATCTTAGGCTACCTTCAGAACAGGTACTTCCCACCAATTTAAGAAGAAAGACATGATTGTATTAACAGGGAATAACCAGCTTATCAGCAATTATCATCTGCCGGTTCCATCTAACTCTCAAAGAGAGACACAGTCGACTTAACAGCCCCTCATTACCCACTCTTTCATTCTCCAGCTTCCAAGCAGCTAGACTAAGTGTTCACAAGGCTGTAGTGGCTGAATTTGGAAACCCTCCCTTGAGCCCAGAGGATCTTAATGCTGAGAATTGGGAGGACAATGTGGCTGATAAGGAAGGCCAGCAGTCACGTGAAGAGGCTGGGTCAGCTGGGATAGAGTTGGATGAGTTTGCTCACATGACTAGATGTCCTGGAGATGTAGAAATGGCCAGGCAGATCACCTCCGGTGAGCAGTTAGCATCTCTTTCAGGCACTGGTTAATGGTTCAGTAGGATCTGGAAGAATGGCAGAGGCTTAATGACAACATCCAAGCTAATGCATCATAGCCAAGATTCCATTACAAACCCACTAGCAGAGTAATATGCAGCAACTTATGTGGCTATCTGCTCTCTCTGGCCAACCCATACACTCAAAAACCTGTAGATACATATATATTCTGTGACATTTCAAATTTGACTTTATTCTTAATTTATTTGAATTGTGGTGGCCTTCAGGGGCCTTGTGTGTTTGTGAGTGGTTTAGGGAGAATGGCAGGCATCTGACGAGGCAAAAAAGAGAGTGCATAGAGGCTGGTGTATGCTCTCACCGGGCCTGGGCCCGAATCTGGGTCAGGATTGGGAGCATCTGGCGCTCTGGGCTCCAGGGGAGGTCCATGATGGGTATCTCCTGTCAGCCCCCCGTCGTACAGCCTGCTGATGTAGGCTGTGTGAGCTTGTCACACTCCCTGTATGGCATACATGAGCTGCTTGTCAGGTTGCTGAGCAGTGTGATACAGGGCCACAGCATCTTCAGCATTCCTTGCTAGCAGCTCAAGGGCTGGTGTATGGCAGTGCATGGTGGTGGCTTCCTGCTCTAAGCTCTCTGTCATTGCCTCAGAGTCTGGCTCTGAGGCGATTTGCTCCCTGATGATCTGTTGGATCATCTTACAGTTGCTTGTGGGGGCAACCGGCTCCACATGTGGTTCATTTCTGAACCGTACGTCCTGTTTGACCAGGGCATCTGGCGGTGGCATTCGCTGCCAGTCCCATTCTTCTCAATGCTGTTCTTCAGTGACTTGGCCTTAGCATATGGGGTGGTGTATGTAGCATACGGGATAGTATACAGAGTAGTGTACCAGGTAGCATACAGGGTAGCGTACATGGTAGTGTATGGGGTAGCGTACAGGGTAGCCTACGGGGGAGCGTACCAGGTAGCCTACATGGTAGTCCACAGGGTAGTGTACGGGGTTGCCCACAGGGTACCTTATAGGGTAGTGTACAGGGTAGCTTACAGGGTAGCTTACAGGGTGGTGTACAGGGTAGTGTACAGAGTAGCATATGGCGGATGCTCACAACTTTTTATTACCTGTAGCTTCACCCATTTTATTCTCAAATTATAGCAAAGAAGAGGACGAAAGTACATGCCAATCTTATTGTTGGGATATAAATAATTTTTCTTTTGTCCTGACCCGAGCGGCGGCTCCACCGACGAGAACACCGATGCCAATTTTTACCTCTCTTCTTATTTTTTCTACCCACTTTTAATATACACTATATCATTATAACTACTCATATATATTACAAATATATACACAACTACTATTACTCCATATGCTAGTCTAATACTCTCTCATTATAACTAGTCATACTAATACTCCTACTCATATCTGTTACAGGTATCTCTCCAAGTATCTGTTACTCTATCTTGTAGTCTAATACTCTCTCATATGTATATATATCTTCGAGATGTTTAAAAATATACAGAATCATCTAATAACATCTATTATTCTCCTTATAAATACTACTATATTCCTATATGTTGTTATTAATACTCTTATAGTATATATTATATACTCATATATGCTGTATTACATAACCATTATGATTATCCTCCTATGGGATAGCGTAGGGGTGGTGTATATGGTAGTGCACAGGGTAGCATACTGGGTAGCATACAGGGTAGTGCACAGGGTAGGGTATGGGGTAGCACACAGGGCGGTGCATCGGGTAACATACAGGGTAGTGTATGGGGTAGCATATGGGGTAGCATACAGGGTAGCACACAGGGTAGTGTACTGGGTAGCATAGAGGATAGTCCACCAGGTAGGGTATGGAGGATAATCAAAATGGTCATTGTCAGGGGACACCCTGTTTTCCATTTCCAGTTCCGACCCCATTTCCGACTCCGCTTCCGTTCCGATTCCATCTCCGCTCCGCTT
>WHVA01000504.1:0-78290 GCA_015179125.1 Gautieria morchelliformis | reverse complement strand
CTCCAGCGCCCGGCCCAAGCACCACCACGCCCCAAGACAAAGGTCCGCGAACCAGATCAGTTCGACGGTTCCGACCCCAAGAAGCTCCAGCCATTTCTGGTTCAGCTTCAACTCAATTTCCGTGATCGTCCCGACGCCTTTCCCGACGACGAACGAAAGGTCAATTATGCCCTTTCCTATCTCCGAGGCACGGCGCTCGACTATTTCGAACCCGCCCTCATGGATCCGTTCGCTCTCGTCGACTGGGCCGACGATTACCCCAATTTCATTTCCGAACTCCGCAGCAACTTCGGACCATTTGATATGGAAGCCGATGCGGAAAACGAACTCGATAAGCTTCGCATGAAAGACACTCATAAGATAGCTAAATATATCGTCACGTTTCAGCAGCTCGCTCCTCGAGTCCAATGGGGAGAAGCCGCACTCCGACGCCAGTTTTACATGGGCTTGCCATCCCGCATCAAGGATGAAATTGCCCGCGTCGGAAAACCCGCCACCCTTACCGACCTCCGCAACCTCGCCCAATCCATCGATTCGCGCTACTGGGAAAGACACTCCGAGATTGCTCGTGAAACTTCCGCCCAGAGCAAGAACGACAAGTCTTCCGACAAGAAGTCTGATAAAGACAAGAAGAAGACCAATTCCGGAAACACACAACTCCGGAAACAACAACAACAACAGTTCCGGATCCAACTCCGGCAACCGGAACAACAACAACACCCCTCGGAACAACCAGGCCTCTGGTTCTAACACCAACGCCCGGAAGAGCACCCCGGATCTTTCCGACAAACTTGGGAAAGACGGAAAACTAACCCCTGTAGAACGCCAGCGTCGCATGGACAACAACCTTTGCCTCTTCTGCGGCAAAGGAGGTCACGTCGCTCGCGACTGCACTCGCGCTTCCGCCTCCGCTGCTAAGGCCAAAGGCCGCGCAGCAAAGACGGAAGAGAATCCGAAGCGGTTCCCCGCTGCGGATTCAAAAAAAATAGTCAGCAGCCCTCCGGCCTCCGCACGAGCTGAGGGCTGTGTTGACCCCATTCGTGCGACAAACGAGGTTAAAACTCAACGCATCCGCTCTTTCGTCCCCCGACTCTCTCTCTGTTCCGCTCACTTCCGACACCATTTCCGCACCCCCGTTTACAGCATTGGTCGACTCCGGTTCGACTCATTGTTTCCTCGATTCCGACTTTGTTTTGAAACATAAACTTCCGACCCGCAACATTCCGACTATTCCGCTCCGCCTTTTCGACGGGTCTTCCAACACGGGAATTTCCCAAGTTGTGGATCTGTCTATCCGTTTCGCTACTGGGGACAACCATGAAGTTACGTTTTACGTTACTCCGCTAGATGCTAGCTGTTCCGTTGTACTAGGACACAATTGGCTCACCCGATATAATCCGTCGATTAACTGGGCATTGGGTCAAATACAGTTCCGTACCCCGGATCAACTTCCGTCTATTCCGACGTCTTCTGCAAAGATGGCTCAGGCCTCTTCCGCAACTCCGCTCGTGGATTCAGTTCCGCACTCCGGTCCCGCTTTAGCACCTCCGCCCCTCGAAGCTCCTCGAATTGCGCTCGTTTCCGCCATCGCTTTCCGCGTATTGCAACGGCAAGATGATACGACCGTTTTCCAGCTTCACCTCTCCGATTCGGCTTCAGTCAAGGCTCGTTCCGCCTCGACTTCCGCTCCGGTCGACATGAGCTCAGTTCCGGACGAATATCGTGACTTCCCGGATGTGTTCAATAAGGCCAAAGCCGACAAACCTGCTGAACATCGACCTTACGACTTGAAGATAGATTTGGAAGAAGGAGCATCTCCGCCCCTTGGACCGATCTACTCTCTTTCGCAAAGTGAACTCCTAACTCTCCGAGAGTTCGTCGATGAACATCTCAACATGGGCTTTATCCGCCCTTCGCTGTCTCCGCACGGCGCTCCGGTCCTCTTCGTCAAGAAGAAGGATGGATCTCTCCGCCTCTGCGTCGATTTCCGCGGACTCAATGCCCTCACTAAAAAGGACAAATATCCGCTTCCGCGCATTTCCGATTTACTCGACACTCCCCGCAGGGCGAAGATCTACACCAAAATTGACCTACGGCACGCTTATCACCTTGTCCGCATCCGGGAAGGTGACGAGTGGAAAACCACCTTCCGCACCCGCTACGGCGCTTTTGAGTGGGTTGTCATGCCTTTTGGTCTAACCAATGCTCCCGCCGCTTTTCAGCGATTCATGAACGACGTATTTTCCGACCTCCTCGACGTATGCGTTCTAGTCTACATTGACGACATCCTCATCTATTCCGACACACCGGAAACACATCGGGAACATGTCCGCGAAGTACTCCGCCGTCTACGCAAACACCATCTCTACGCAAAAGCAGAGAAATGCGAATGGCATCGCGACACGGTCGAATACCTCGGCTACATCCTCTCTCCAACAGGTCTTACCATGGCAGAGGACAAGGTCAAGGCAATTCAAGAATGGCCGGAACCCCGACGTGTTAAGGATGTGCAGTCTTTCCTCGGCTTCGCCAACTTTTACCGACGTTTCATTTATAATTTTTCCGACATTACTGTTCCGCTCACGCGTCTCACCAGGAAGGGTGCCCCTTGGAATTTCACACCGGAATGCCGCTCCGCATTTGAAGCCCTCAAATCGGCCTTCACCACGGCTCCCATACTCGGTTTCTGGATTCCTGATGCCCAACTTGTACTCGAAACCGACGCTTCTGACTACGCGCTAGCCGCCATTCTTTCCATCATTTCACCCGACGACGGAGAAATTCATCCGATTGCCTTTCATTCCCGCACCTTTTCCGCCCCGGAACTCAACTACGACGTCCACGATAAGGAACTACTTGCGATTTTCGAAGCCTTCAAAATCTGGAGACATTACCTCGAAGGTCCAACTTATCCCATCGACGTTGTAACAGATCATAAGAACCTTGAGTATTTTGCAACCACTAAGATTTTGACTCGCCGTCAAGTCCGCTGGTCTGAATACCTCTCACAGTTCAACATGGTGATCCGTTTCCGCCCCGGAAAGCTCGGAGCAAAACCCGACGCGCTCACTAGACGTTGGGACGTCTACCCAAAAGAGGGAAGTAGCGACTATGCCAGCGTTAATCCGCACAATTTCCGCCCGGTATTCTCCACTGAGCAACTGGCATCGTCCCTGCGTGCCACAGCATTGCAGTTTCCGCTACTCCGCGCCTCGATCATTATGGACACCGAGTCTCTCCATTCCGACATCCGTTCCGCACTCCGTTCCGACCCCACCTCCGCAGCCCACCTCGATGACCGCACCAGTCCTGGATGGTCCCTCGATTCCGACGGATTTCTCCGGTACAAGTCCCGGATTTACGTTCCGGACACCAACGATCTACGACTTCGCGTGCTCCAGCAAAGCCACGATCATCCGCTCTCAGGACACCAAGGCCAGAACAAGACCCTCGACATAATCCGACGCACCTATACTTGGCCTCTCCTCCGCACAATGGCCCAAGACTACTGCAAGTCATGCACCACCTGTATGCGAGCCAAGCCTCAACGTCACAAACCCTACGGCCTCCTGAAACAACTTCCGATCCCGGAACAACCGTGGAATTCGATATCCATGGATTTCATTGAGAAACTTCCTAAGTCATCCGGCTATGATACCATTCTAGTGATCGTTGACCGCCTTACAAAGCAGTCCATCTTTATTCCGACCTACGACACCATAACTTCCGCCCAGCTCGCACAGCTCTTTGTGCTCCACGTCTTTTCCAAGCACGGAATCCCTTCCCATGTCACTTCCGACCGTGGATCCGAATTTGTGTCCTCCTTTTTCCGCACACTCGGCAAGGCTCTCGACATGAAGCTCCACTTCACTTCCGGTTATCACCCCGAAGGAGACGGACAAACGGAACGTACTAATCAGACCCTTGAGCAGTATCTCCGCGTCTATTGCAACTACCAACATAGCAATTGGTCCGACCTTCTTCCGCTTGCGGAATTTGCCTACAACAACGCGCCTTCCGCTACCACCGGAATTTCACCCTTTTACGCCAACAAGGGCTACCACCCGAATCTCGCCGTCCACCCTGAACGCGACCTCGCCTCTGCAAGAGCCCGAGATTTCGTTGTGGAACTTGACGACCTTCACCAGCACCTCCGAGAGAACATTACCGCTGCCCAGAAGAGATACCAAACGTCCGCCGATCGGAAACGCCTTCCGCAACCGGCATTCGAGATAGGCGACAAAGCCTTTGTCAAAGCGGAAAACTTCCGCACCACTCGCCCCTCGAAGAAGCTCTCTGAGAAATACCTCGGTCCTTATGAGATCATCGCTAAGGCCGGCAGTCGTTCTTTCACCCTCAGACTTCCTGACAATATGCGCGCAGTACATCCGGTATTCCATGTCTCCATGCTTGAACCCGCAGTTCCGAATACAATTCCGAATCGAGAACAACCTCCGCCTCCGCCAGTCGTCATCGACGGAGAACCGGAATATGAGATTTCGGAAATTCTCAACTCCAAGCTCGACAGACGATACCGCTGCCAACTCCAGTACCTAGTCAAGTGGGCAGGCTATGAAAACACTGACGAAGAGACCTCGTGGATTTCCGCCACGGAACTTGACCACGCCTCTGACCTCGTCTCTGACTTCCACAAGTCATATCCTGACAAGCCTGGCCCCATTTCCGCACCCTAGTCAATTCCGACATCATTCCGACACCACGGCTTGCTTACATTTCTCAAGTCATAATTCAAAAGAAAATCTGATTATTATTCCGATATGCTAATTTCCGACACTTCAAGAAAAATACTACAAGTCACCTCGACACCCTACTCCTCCCTCATGGTCTCCGCCTCGACCTCCCTTTCCGCTTCCGGATCCTTTTCCGACTCTCCTACCTCGACGACCACCAACTCCGTGTCTAACCGTTCCCTCATCGTTTCCGCCTCTTCCTCGTTCTCCGCTTCCGCACCCTCTTCCGCATGCCCCATCGGCACACTCACCAGCTCTGTCTCCACCCTCGTTCCCGCCTCATTCTCCTGCTCCTCTCGCAACCCTAGTTGGTCCCGGAACAAATCGTTCCGCCACCGGAACTCCCGCTTCAGCTGCTCCAAAACTGTTGACATTACAGTCATCTGATTTTGGAATGACAACACTTGGTGTTGTTGAACCTCTGCCATTTCCAGCAAAATGTTCCGGATCCCGCGCTGCGTTTTCCGGATCCCCCTCAAGGACTCGGCGATATCGAGTAGGGGCGACGCCATGGTGAAGTGGTTTAACACCGCTGTTTCCGACTGCCCGGTCACCGGAAAGCCTTCCGCGCCTTTTTTCCCGCTCGACCTTGGTTTTGACTTTGGGGTTTCTGGCCCCTCGGTCTCGACTTTCCGCCTTTTCCGCTCCACCCTCACGGAACAACCGTCCACGACGCACCGCCTCTTCTTGTCACGGCACCGATCGCAAGCGGTTTCCCGCGGATTTTCCGACCAAATACACTCAAGCCCCTTCACCTCGCATGTGTCGCAGGGCACCTTTTCTTCTTCCCCGTCCCTTGTCTTCCGTTTCCGGGTCACGGGATTCTCCGGCCCCAACTCCCGGAGGTCGACAATGCGGGCCATCTTGTTCTTCCTGGCCTGTTGAAATTCGTCCGCCCTCCTTTTCCGATCCGCCACAAGGTTCACAACAGGAACTACTTCCTGTTGTTTTCCCTTCCCTTCAGGAGACGGTGTGTTTTCCGCCGTGTCTTCCGACTCCGGTTCGGAATCGGATTCGATGATTATTTTCTGCCAAGTTTCTTAAGTCAGTCTCGGGATAAGACTCAGAACCTTTCCGACTCACCCGGGATTGTTCCGTTCTCTCCGCCACGGCCTTGTTTCCCGCAGCCTTTTTGGCCGCATCCCGTTTCCGCTGTTCTTCACGGACGCGCGATTCCTCCTCGCGACGTTTGCGGTCACGCTCCTCCTTCTCTTTCCGCTCCCGTTCCAGACGCTCCTGTTCCTTGCGCTCTTTCTCTTTGCGCTCCTCCTCCAGACGCTCTTTCTCCTTCCGCGCCGCTTCCTCGGCCTCGCGCTTTTCGGCCAACTCCTTTTGCGCGAGCATGTCAGCAAAGTGTTCCTTCATCTCAGCACTGGTCATTTTGGAGAAGTCGACTGGAGTGCTCATGATGGACTAAACAGAAGACGCGTCTTGCTTCCCGCCTATCTTTCAAACTCCGACGCATTTGTTCACAGGTCACGTGATTCCGACTTGTGGTCTCGCGGGGCTCGACCTTAGAAGGGAGATACTGTTACGACCGTTCATTTCCGACTTCCGACCCTCAGTTCCGCCACTCCTTCCGCCCCTCCAATAGTTCCGCCCAACGTTCCGCCCCTCCGACATTTCCGACATTCCGCCCCTTGTACATTTCCCTTGTTCTTTCGACTCTATTACTCGGACCCACCGGACCCACCTCGCCATCCATCAAAACCATATATCCGGTCACCCTTGTAGTTCTTCGTCAGATATGTTTTCCCGACCCCTTGTTCTTTGCCATTGTTCTACCTTACCCTGAACCCCCCTTGTAGTCCCATTGTTCCCAATAGGTTAGTTCCCACACATTGTACTCGACTTCCGCTTCCTCCGGAATTTGCTTAGTACAACACCATTACTTGTTGCTCTGCGCTTTGTATAAAAACCCCCTCATGTATGTCTGTTATTCCGCAATCAGATAATCACCTTCGATACTTGATTTCCTTCGCTCCATCTCCTGTTCTTAGCACAGCGAGTCTAGCAAGATCTCAGTCTCTCTCTCAGCCTTCCGTCTTCCGCCCTCCGCCTCAGTTCCGACTCAAGTCCGACCAAACCTCTGGTCCAGTACTTTCCGACTTCCGGCTCATTTCCGAAATACCTAGGACGATAGTTCATTGGGGGCGCAACCTATAAGTTGAAGCCGCTGTCCTTTCCAGTTCCGACTTAGTGGAAATCTCGATACGTAACAGTCGAAGGAAATGCCGTCTTTGGTTTAGGTAATAATACCCTCGAGCTGTTCGTGGATGGGAGTGAAGAATTCATGAAAGAGGGCATTGAGGCAGATCATGATCATCCAATCATCCTCCTTGATGGGCCCGGCGGTGAACATATCCTTCATCGTGCGTTCAAGGGCGAGGAGTGTGACATCGATGTTGACACCAGGGACGAAGCGAGTAGAGAGAGCGCGTTTCAGCAGAGATACTTGGTGCATCGGACCAAGCGTAGAGAAGGAGTCATGGATCTTCTTCCACGCGTCAGCGGCAGTGGTGCAATCAGTGATGACATGGTGCAGCGAAGAGTCCATCATGAGCTGGATAGTAAAGATAAGTGTGGTGTTCTTCGCAGTCCAAAGCGCTTTCTCAGACGGGTGTGAGTCAGGAGGAGGGATCGAAGAGGGGTCGTTCTTGTCAATGTATTTCCAGAGACCACTTGTAGCGAGGAGGGCCTTCGCTTCACTAGCCCATGAGGTGTAGTTCTCACCGCCCAAGAGGAGCTTAGACATCTTTGGTCTAGCCCAGTTCTCAGGGATAAAAGAGGTGATCGACAAGGCCATGATGGGGTTAGGAAAAAACGAGTGTATGCGTCGGTGACAAGAAGAACTTCAAATTCCCTCAGGATAACTGCACGGAGGATGCTTCACAGGAGTATTAGTAGTGCAGCGGTTGGCCCATAACTGTCAGGGGACACCCTGTTTTCCATTTCCAGTTCCGACACCACACCCAGTTCCGACTCCATTTCCGACTCCGCTTCCGGTTCCGATTCCATCTCCGCCTCCGCTTTCGGAAATGATTCCGCTCCTGGGAGAACTTCCACCGGTTCTGTTTGCCTTGCCAGTTCCACTCCAATTTCCAACTTCCACTCTCGGAACAGTGTCGGAAACCAAGCGACTCGCGTAATGGGTGGCATCAAGGGTCGATCAAGGGTCAGGGGGGTGCAGGGTTGATGGCGGGTGCCAAGTGTTGTCCCTTGCTGCGCAGCGTAGTATAATACGGGCTCGCTGACATTGGGGGTCCTTAGACTTTTCTCTTTGGATTTCCCCTTGTCAGGTGAGAATCCCCTCTCTTGTATACTCTGTTCATTTATACATACTTTGGATTTCCCCTTGTCAGTTGTGTGGTAGTGTGATCTCCACAACCAGCCAGGGTTGCCCTTACAGCAGAAAAGTCTCTCCCCTAGAGGACCGGCGGTCGTACTGCGCGTTGCATTCGCTATAGGTGCGTTCGGAATTAGAGACAGCGACTCGGAGATCGCAACCTCTTCCACGCACACGGTATACGACAGCCCCTCTTCTTACGTCGAGCTCCCAACCCCGGAAATCCCATCCCATATTTCCCCTTCTGACATGGATCCGGATGATCGTCTCCGGAATATGGAGGAGGAATTGACGCGGAACCGGATGAAGACCGATGCGATTGAAACAGCCTTACAAACGATTTTGGCTAAGTTAGATATTCCACAAAGTGGTGGAAATGCAATGCTGGATGAGCCGGATTTCAGAAAAGCGGAACTGGCGGAAGAGAGGATGTCCACGAAGTTGGCAAAGGTCAAACCCGCAACTCCAGCGGACTTTGACGGAGATCGGGAGAAGGGACGTGCATTCTTCAACACATGCAGCATCTACTTCGCAATTGTCGGAGACCTCTTTCCGAACGACCAGGCTCGGATTCACTGGGCATTGTCCTTTTTCAAGTCGGATCGCGCAGCCCGTTTTGCAAACAAGGTGATCCGACATGAAGCAAAGGGCAAGGGGAACTACTTCCGGGACTGGGACGCCTTCGAGAAAACATTTTCCGACCAGTTCTGCCCGAAAAATGAGCAGCTCACAGCCCTTACGAAGCTCGAGGGGACCAGCTGGTACCAGGCCAAGGATCCAGTCGATGACTACATTGACCGCTTCCAGGAGCTCATTGACCTTGCGGAGTATGACGACGACAAGACGAACGTCATCAAATTCCGACGAGGGCTTGATCCGACACTCCAGGACCAAGTTGCGCTGCTTGGGGGTGGAGCTCCGGATTTCGATGACCCGGAAGGGTGGTACCAAGCTGCGCGGAGGGTGTCCCGAAACAGGGAAGCAAACGAGGCCTTTGTGGAGACAAACCGGAACATGACACGCAGTTCCACTCGTCCTACTCCACCTGTGCCAAAACCTGGAAGTGCATTCATTCCCACATGGAAAATATTTCCGACGGTTGCTCCGCCTGCTCCTATTAGGAACCCTAGCCCCCCTCCCTCGAAGAGTGGCCCTGCCCCGATGGATGTTGACCGCATGTGCGGAAAAGGCCACGGAACCATCACCTGCTTCCGATGCCGACAACCAGGCCACTATGCCCGCGAGTGCCCCCAAGCCTTTGACATCCGGCTTATGACCACGGAGGAGAAACTTGAGCTCCTTCCAGAGTTCCTCACACTCACAGACATAAGCGGAGTGCCCGCTGCGGAAGGAGTTTCCGAAAATGTGGAACATGGTGCATCGGAAGTGGAAGATGCATCGGATTTTGTGACACGCAGCGGGTGAGATGTGTGCCCCTGCTGCCTGTACATAACCGGTTTTCCTGTCTTGAAGTAGAGAATGAAAAGCCCCCACACCCCTGACTTCGTATAGACCCACCTGATAAAGTCACACAAAAACCAAATCCGACACCCCATCCATCCCGCATCCGCCCTTGGGAGAGACGCCTCCCGAAGCGCTATGTTGTTGCTGCCACCCCTGGCCCCAAGTCACTAGTCATTAAGGTGGAGATCCAGACGACAGATACGGCGGAAGTCAAATCCGGACCCGCCCTTGTCGATTGCGGGGCCGCTGGTCAGTTTATAGACCGGGACTATGTGGAACGGAACTGACTGACCATGTGGAAGTTGCAACGTGCAATCCCGGTGTTCAATGTGGATGGAAGCCCCAATGAGGCAGGGTCCATCACAGAGATAGTAGACACAATTCTCCGCTACGATGGACACTCAGAACACACTTCTTTTGCAGTCACCAGCCTGGGGAAGCAAGACGTCATCCTTGGATTTACCTGGCTTCAGGAGCACAACCCGGAGATCAATTGGCAGACTCGGAAGGTACTGATGAGTCGATGCCCAGCCAAGTGTCACATGTGCCGGTCGGAAGTGCGGAAGGAGCGCCAGGAGCAGCGGAAGACCGAACAGCTCATACAGACATGTTGTTCTGGCCCCCATACACTGCTTGCAGAAGAAGACTCGGAAGTGGAATTTGAACCGGGACCCACTTCCGATTCCGATTCCGATTCCGACTCCGACTCGGCCCGGAAGACACTCTGGTGGAAGGGGAGCGCTTGCTGTACGTAAACGTTCCACCGGAAGCGGAACACATCCACGCCACCGGAAATATTTCGCAACGCCTTGCTGAAGCCTCCAAGAAGCATGATAGAGTGGAGGTGGAAATTCCGGAGTACCTGCGGGAGTTTGAGGACGTCTTTTCCAAGGAGTCGTTTGATGCCGTGCCTCCACGGAAGCTGTGGGACCATGCCATCAAGTTGGAGCCTGGGTCAAAGCCCACCAACTGCAAAGTCTACCCGCTGTCACCCAAGGAGCAGGTAGAGCTCGATGCATTCCTTGCGGAAAACCTCCGTACAGGGAGGATCCACCCCTCCAAGTCACCCATGGCATCTCCGGTGTTCTTCATCAAGAAGAAGGACGGCTCGCTCAGACTTGTGCAGGATTACCGGGCCTTGAATGCGATCACAATCAAGAACCGGTACCCCATTCCACTCATTTCCGAACTAATCACACAACTCCACGGGGCAAGGTACTTCACTAAGCTGGATGTCCACTGGAGCTTCAATAATGTTCGGATCCGGGAGGGAGACGAGTGGAAGGCCGCATTCCGCACCAACCGAGGACTCTTTGAGCCACAGGTCATGTTCTTTGGCCTCACCAACAGTCCCGCCACATTCCAGACGATGATGAATGACATTTTCCGTGACATGATAGCAGAAGGGGTTGTCTGCGTCTACCTCGATGACATCCTCATCTTCACAAAAACCATGTCGGAACATTGGGAAGTCGTGCGGAGAGTGCTGGAACGGCTCCGGGAATACAACCTGTGTCTCAAGCCGGAAAAGTGCGAATTTGAGTGGACGCGGATAGAGTATCTTGGGGTGATTGTGTCGGAAGGAAAGGTGGAAATGGACCCAGTCAAAGTTTCCGGTGTATCGGATTGGCCTGTGCCGTGGAACAAGAAAGAGGTCCAGTCCTTCATTGGGTTTGTCAATTTCTACCGGCGGTTCATCAGGGACTTCTCCTGCCACGCTCATGCCCTCTTCGACCTCACCAAGGAGGTTGGATGGCAGTGGGGAGAGCCGGAACAGGCCTCCTTTGACAAACTCAAAGAGCTGATCACTTCTGCCCCGGTCCTGATCTTTCCCGATGACTCTCGCCCTTATCGAGTTGAGGCGGATTCTTCCGACACAGCTACTGGAGCGGCCTTGTCACAACAGTCATCGGAAGATGATGGGGGATGGCATTCGATTGCCTTCTTCTCTAAAAGCCTTAGTCCGGTCAAGCGGAACTATGAGATCCACGACAAGGAGATGCTGGCAATCATCCGAGCGCTGGAGGAGTAGCGACACTTCCTCGAGGGTGCTCTATGCCCGTTTGAGATCTGGACAGACCACAAGAACCTCGAGTATTTCTGCACATCTAAGAAGTTGAACCGACGACAAGCACGGTGGTCCCTACACCTGTCCCGGTTCGACTTCATGCTCCACCACCGCCCCGGCCGCACCATGGGCAAGCCCTATGCCCTATCCCACCGTGCGGATCATGGAAGCGGAAGTGGAGACAATGTGGATATGACACTGCTCCGCCCAAGTCTCTTTGCAGTCCACGCCCTAGAGGGAGTGACTGCAGTTGGGGAGGAAGCGGAAATGCTCCGGGACATCCGGACGCAGTACCGGAATGGAGAGAGGGAGGAGTCGGTGGTGAAGGCAGTGGAGGAACTTCGGAAAGGGCACTCACGGTCTGTACGGGCAGCGGAATGGTCGGAATGTGATGGACTGCTCCACTTCAGAGGCAAGGTCTATGTTCCAGGTGGGGCGGACCTCCGCCGCCGCATCGTGTCCCAGCACCATGACACATGGGTCTTTTAGGAATAATATATTAGATATATCAGAATGGATATATCTGGTGACTCAGGGAGTGGGAATCCTTCGTGCACCCCTGTGCACAGTATATGCGTGAGCTGACTAAGCTCTGTGGAGCGAGTGTCACTGATTGATGTAGGTCACGTGACCGAGTCGAGGAAGAAACAGGTGAGAACAGAGGCACAAGGGGTCTGAAGCTTTCGCTTTTGGAACAGTATAGTGTAGCCAGTTATAGTAGACTCTCAACAAAGAATTAGAGAAATCTATCAAGAAACAAGCTCTGTAGCTATCAAACAAGTCTACAGTTACCTCAGGAGGTGAAACAGTGAATCATGGATATTTCTGGATGATATTCTGGATGTTTTGTTCGTACATTTATGGTAGCTACTTATACTAAAATAGTAGTGAGTACCAGTGTTCAAGATAGTGATAGAATGGGTCAGGATAATGTGGAAATGCTCCACAGGCTGCATACAGCTGTGGGGCAGGAACAATGATGGGGATACTTGTCCTACTGACAAGTATCTAAGCTGGGACCTTGGAGCAATATACAAAGCCCCTTTCAACATGTAATACAGCTCGTAATCAGTGGAGCTGGTCAGGGGAATAGAATAGAATAGAAAACTTGTGTGTCCTGTGCTGTGTGCCTACAGCAGCCTTGGCAAGGCATTTGCCATCTCTGTACCTCTCTCCTGAGGTAGCTATTCAGTAAGTCCATAGATAGGACTGTATACTGTAATATCCATCGTATCCGATGTCCCTGTATGGGACTATTAGTCCCATAGCAATATTTCTTCTGACCAGGGCCCAGGTGCCTGCTTTCCAGGGCAGGCACTGTTACTGGTGCATGGATCATTTCTCCCAGATGTTAGCTCAGTTAGACGATTGTATAGACCTTAGAATAATGTTTGATATAGCTATCCATTTATTCTAACAGGGTCGCTGGGCATGCTGGCAGATGGAAGACACTGGATTTAGTGGCTCGGAATTACTGGTGGCCTCAGATGTCCCGCTACATTGGACAGTATGTGAAGACATGTGACCTTTGTCTCCGAACCAAAGCGCAACGACATCTGCCTGTCGGAGAACTTGTTCCGCTCCCGATTCCCGAATCCCACTGGGACACCATCAGTGTCGACTTCATCGTTGAACTCCCAGAGTCTCATGGCTACTATGCGATCATGAACATCGTGGACTCGGTAAGCAAGGTGTCCCACTTCATTCTGACGCACACAACGATCACAGCCCTCTGAGCGGCCTGCCTGTTCCTTGCGCATGTCTGGAAATTGCATGGGCTCCCGAAGCAAGTCGTTTCCGACCGAGGTCCGCAGTTTGTCACGGAACTGACTCGGGAACTCTACTGCCTGCTTGGCATAAAGCTGGCTACCACCACAGCATACCATCCGCAGGGCGACGGACAGACAGAACAGGTCAATCAGGAGTTGGAGCAATATCTCTGCCTCTTTGTCAATGAGAGGCAGGATGACTGGGATGAGTTACTTCCACTGGCGGAATTCCAATACAACAACCATGTACATTCCGCCACACAACAGACTCCCTTCATGCTTGACTCCGGAAGACACCCGCGGATGGGCTTCGAGCCACGCCAGGCAGAGTCCCGACTCGAGACAGTCAATGAGTTCCAAGACCGCATGGACTCCACCCTTTCGGAAGCCAAGTCGGCCCTTGCGAAGGCTAAGGATGACATGGCAAGGTACTACAACCAATGCCGGGTTCCTGCCCCGGAGTACCAAGTCGGAGACAAGGTGTATCTAGATGCAAGTGACATCCGCACCACACGCCCTTCGCAGAAGCTTGCCCACCGCTACCTTGGGCCCTTCACAGTGATGCGGAGGGTTGGACGGAATGCATACCACCTCCGACTTCCGATGTCCATGTCCCGCCTCCACCCTGTCTTCAACGTGGTGAAGTTACTCCCTACTCTTGAGGACCCAATTCCAGGTCGGAAGGCTCGTCCGCCACCTCCACCAGAAATTGTAGATGGGGAAGAGCACTATGTGGTGGAACGGATCCTGGACAGCCAGTTTGTGCAAGGACGACTCCAATTCCTTGTGAAATGGGAAGGGTATGGGTATGAGGAGAATTCGTGGGTCCCGGAGCAAGATGTCTCCGCTCCAGACAAACTCTGCGAGTTCTATAGGACACACCCTGGTGCCCTTCGCCGAATCCGCTCACTGGCATTTCAATCCCTCGTGTCCCGTGCTTCGAGGACGCAGCACGCTAGAGGGGGGGTGATGTCAGGGGACACCCTGTTTTCCATTTCCAGTTCCGACACCACACCCAGTTCCGACTCCATTTCCGACTCCGCTTCCGGTTCTGATTCCATCTCCGCCTCTGCTTTCAGAAATGATTCCGCTCCTGGGAGAACTTCCACCGGTTCTGTTTGCCTTGCCAGTTCCACTCCAATTTCCAACTTCCACTCTCGGAACAGTGTCAGAAACCAAGCGCCTCGCGTAATGGGTGGCATCAAGGGTCGATCAAGGGTCAGGGGGATGCAGGGTTGATGGCGGGTGCCAAGTGTTGTCCCTTGCTGCGCAGCGTAGTATAATACGGGCTCGCTGACATTGGGGGTCCTTAGACTTTTCTCTTTGGATTTCCCCTTGTCAGGTGAGAATCCCCTCTCTTGTATACTCTGTTCATTTATACATACTTTGGATTTCCCCTTGTCAGTTGTGTGGTAGTGTGATCTCCACAACCAGCCAGGGTTGCCCTTACAATAACCTATTGGAGCTGTACTACTGTGAGCTCTCAGACGTTCAGAGGTGCGTGAATGGCTGAGGAAAGGTGCAAATATCGGGGTTTGAATGGGAAGTACTAACACATCAGTGGGTCCGTGTAGACACGTATGGTATATGACATCGATACTCCAACACACAGGTCTATAGACCTTGCTCCCAGTAACGCCAACATCCTCCCAGCGGCCGGGTTTTCCTGGAAAGCCAAGTAGAACTCCGAAGGAACTCAGCCTGGGAAATACTTACACAGCATGGGTGGTTGTAGACGCATCACCTGACCGTCGGTGAACAGCCTGGGAAAGTGTTACTCATCTTTCGGAGTTACATGCGATCGGTGTTGAAAATAAGGATGACCAGAATCTTATGTAGAGCCAGAAAATCTGCGTAGAATCATTTTAAGGGTCCCATCCATCATGCTATCCAAAAAAATAAAAACTCCATGCACGCAAATCATTATTTAAGAGGCGGTAAAGTCACGTGACTTTGCCAGAAAACACCACCAGAACAGGCATGCGCAAAATGCAATCCCGCGCGAGTGAAATACCTTGAATGGCACGTGGGACAGATAATTTTTGTCCAAACCGACCGTCATAGGTGAGGGCGTCGAGGAAGGTGAACTAAATATTGCCAGTTTACGGGTAGGGCCTGAAATGGGATTAGTGTTCTGCAAAGCCCGGCTTCAGCCACGGCCTAAGCCGGAGCCGGGCCCCCAAAAGCCGGGCCGAGCTGGGCCAAAGCCGTCCTGAGGCCGGGATCTAGGGCCCGGCTTGAGTTTTGAGAGCCCGAGCCGAGCCCTGAAGCCGCGGCTTTTGGGCGCTTACCTGGTATGCACTGTTCGGGTGGCAAGCGGCACTCAGGTAGCTAATTTGAGTATATCCTGTACTCTATTGGTTAAGTTTGAAAAAATTTTCTGTCTGCTGCTCACTGCCATGACCTTGCCCCGTATCCAGGACCCCAGCAATGAGGACGAGGTTCAGCTGCTCCCTATCAGAGTGCCCATTCGGGCCGAACGCTAAAGCCAAGTGCCACACTGAAGGATCCCGATAATGTGGCCAATGTTCTTGGTCAACGCAAGCATGCCAAGGTCGTGACTAAGGTGGTAGAAACTACTGACCAACATAAAAATAAAAAACAAAAGACTATTGTTGAGCCGGCCCTGGTGATCGAGCCAAATGAAAGGACCGTTGCCAAGCCTACTGATTTCAGTAGTACTGAAATGGTTATGAACAAGGAATCTGGCGGCATTACTGGTGAGTCATATCTTTGCATAGAATATTGTCTATCTATTGATCTAAGATTCAGGTATTCAAAGCATTCAAGCTCGGGAATTACAATCACAAAACGGCGGAACCGACTCAAAGGAGATGTAGTTGAAGCACTCCAGGTACGGTGCGTGAGCATCGTCACCTCTGAAATTCAAGGGGCAGGATTTCAATTGTCAAGATCCAATATTCATGTTTCATGTTTCACGATCCACATGTATTTAAGCGCCCAAAGAACCTAACTCAGCACATCACGTGACACAAAGTCCGAAGGAAACGGCGAGTCTACTCCTGACCGTCGTCGACCGTAAGCTCTGCTTCAGACTGTCGTCGACTCCATGTCCATGACTCTCATGATTTCATTAAAACTAACGCCTAACTGTTACAGCAAGCTGAAAGACTGGAAGACATCCCGCTATTGACGATGGCCGGTAGTCAAACGCCGATGTGTTGAACTTGGCCAATTCTTTGTAAGTACGGTGTGAGCGATCCATCACAGTGAACTTAAGCTGACGTTAACTCGTATCACGGGGGAAACGGCGAATACAAGTATGGTTGTAAAATTTTAGGGAATGGAGCGGTGTTGTATTTGATACAACGGAGACTCTGTGTCTAGACTAGCCTCCTGCTTAACCTGATGGGCCCGGTAATCTTTCTTTCTTTCACATAAATTTGTTTGAGCTGAAGTGCACTGGTTGTTTCAGCCGTTATACACTGTTAGTGGCAACAACGAAGTTTTAATACACTATTAGCGGTAACAATGAAGTTTTAACTGTATATATATTGACGGTGAGTCTCACTAATGCATGTATTGTGCTGAGCATTGGCTCACTTAGAATTTTCTCTGATCTCTTGGGCAGATCGCAGTTATGCTACATGGTATAAAACTGGTACAAGTGTGTTGTTCTTTTTGTTGTTCTGCAATGACTCACTGTCAAGGTTGTTCCAATAGGTTCCCTCGCCTCGACTCGATTCTACTTCAATGTGCGAAGTGTGACAAACTGCTGGCCGCAACATCTGAAACCGAACGCAAAGCAATTGAAGTATGTAATCATGTTGGAATCATCTTTACTTTTACTCATATCCATACAGGTTCTTCCTCAGTGCCTCGGGTGCGGGGTGGTTTATCCGTTCCTGAAATCCAAGTTATGCGGTAAATGCAATGAAGATGCCGAAAAGGGTAAGTCCAGCGTATTACTGGCTGTATCTGCAACTGACTGCGCCATAGAGCCACAACTTTTCAGCGGTGAGTCATTCTCTATCACTGTTAAACCTCTTCTCACAATATTGCATAGGCGGCGATGATGTGATGAACCATATTCTCAAGCGAACTGCCGAGCACGAGGGCTCTGCATCTGACCATCGTCTAAATAGACGATCACAGAACCCAAGCCTCAAGAAAGGTAGTGAGATCCTGAAGAAAACTCAAGCCTTGAGGAAGCTTAGCAAGATGGACTCCATCGGCATTAAGCTAACGATTTGGTATTATCCGGCTGTAAGGTTGAAGGGAGGTTGTAAGCCTCATCAAGTAGGTTATTTTGTGCTGAATTTTTGTGTAAGTTGCTCACAATCACGGTAAGATTCAAATACCAGCAGTAGTCGAAGGTTTCACTGCCACGACACTTGCCACTGAAATGATAGATCGGCTTCTTGAACATGCTGAAAAGGTGTATGATAAGGCTGCGATTGCTGATAAACCCACACCAAAACCGTTCTTTTTGAGGTAAATTTGTCTACTGATTCATGTGTTATCTGATACTGAATCGCCGTGTGTACATTTCTAGAGACAAAGTGGTTTTTGCGGTTGCAAAGACTGTTCATGAGAGCAGTTACTTAGATATTGACGAGCCTAACCTTTTTTGCACCGTTCAAGCCCTGCATGAAAAGCTGGAGAAGGACAGCTTGCTATCGGACAAGGACATCAAAGGTAAATGTATCACGATGCAGCTGCGTCTCTATGAAATAAAATCTGATACTGTAGGTGATATTTATGTATATTTTCTTGGCTAGTGATGCTGAAACTTTGAAGACCGATGAAGATATTGAATGTGACTCAAGGCCTATACCACCGTTCCACATGCGCTCAGTGGCTCGTTCATCCAAACGCAAGCTTTCATCTATATCACATGGTAAATGTTCTTAGTTTAGACATAGTATTATACTAATTCTAGTAGAGGAACCCCTCCCATCAGCAAAACGCTACGTGAGTGCATATCGGCGCCGATCAGGTACAGGTCTTGGGAATGCTAGTGCACCCAAGATTGAATAGGACACGTACCCATTTTATCGTGAAACCTATCTTGTCAATGTGGAAGGGGAGGTCACGGAAAAGGAAGACAGCATAGATATTAAAACAATTTTGATTCCCAAGAACTGGCGAAAATATGTCAATACAGGTAAGAGAGAAGAAGGATACCTTGGATATGGCTATGTGAAATTTGCATTTATGGTGAGCACTCTACCAATGTCCTATTCTATTTTAACTGTCACACAGGGGCGTGTTGCAAGCGACAGTTTTGCTGTACTTCAGTTGAAAAATTTGAACGGCGATACCGAATATCTGAATAAGTACGACCTCAAATGTGAACTCAAGCTATTAGCATGGGGAAAGTTTTTCCTTGACTCATTCATACGACGTGCACAGCAGTATGGTGCCAAAAATATTCCAGGTATGTGTATCTGTTTTACTTGTAGCAGTACTTGATGTCTATCTGAAGAGATGAAGTGGAATGCTGACGGTGCATTCCTGGGTACGCTGGTTAATAAACTGCCTGATCTCCCTGCGGAGCAACGCTCAAACCAGAGTCTAATATGGAACGTATTTCTGGCTGTACCGTTACTTGAACCTGGGGCCACCGAACGTAAATAGTGATTATCTTGGGATCTGGATCAACGCATTTGCCCATCATACGGTTGTTGACAGCATGGGAGAGTATGTATTTGTAGACATTCAAGGTAAGTGCACGTGGTATAAACACAGAATGATGTTTAACATATCGTTAGGCTTTGTTTACTCAGAGAACCAGGTCGTTCTTTTTGACCCGCAAGCACACACGTAGGTTGCTATTCTCCATTGCAGCAAACTATTGATTTGTTATACTAGATTTGATGGTTCATCGGGCTTCTGGGACAAAGGCCCGTCAGGAATTCTGCAGTTTCTCAAGGAACATAAATGCAACAAAATCTGTCGCAAGTTGGGTCTCAATACAGAGGTTGTCGTTGTACCGGCACCACTTAATGATATAGCTGTCCCTCAAATGGAGGTGTTACCGACTATAAAGCCTCAGAATCTTCACCGACAGTGGGAGCTTTAAAATTACGATGGCATAGTTTCTTCATCGCTAGTTTACTATGGTTCCTTTAATCACCCATTGTTGAAGATTTAAATGTTCATTCTGTCTTCATTCTGAATGGCAAAAAAATAATTCTTTTTTGAATTAGGGATGCATCAGCGGCAACATATCCTTGAAGATAACCCATACATTTTGCATCGTGAGTCTCTCAACACCCAGTGAATGAAAAACCTCAGCTGCATGTGAAGCATACTCTTCGCTCACAAACTGAATAAGTTCCTTACCACCGATAGCTTCCATCAACCCTTGTGCCGCTAGTTTGTCAATGGGCTGAAGATGATTCTCACCGCCGTATTGGTCAGGTAATGCATATGCAATGTTAGGGGAAACACCTGATGGTAAAACTTTCCCATTGACCTTTCGCACAACATGATTGTTGAACTGATCTTGAAGCTCATCTAATTTCTTTTGAATCATTGTAGGCCACAGCCATTGGACGAGTTCACTTGAAACATATTAGTACACCAATTAAGAGATAGAATAATTGATGACACTAGTGGTTTGGATTTGAGGGATTGTATATACCATCACCAGCCTCCCAAAATATTTTTACGTTGTCACCCCACTGTAACCGAAGTTGAAGCCAGCCCTGTTCAATTGTCGTATTATGAACAGACTTAAGGAACTTGTGTGCCGGTAGTTCATCAGTAGAGAGTTGCGGTGAAAAATGTTCCCTAAACAATCAGTAGACTTATATGTTGGTCACAACAAAACATGTCATAAATACCTACCGCATTGCATGTGCAAGGCCGAAAACTGTGATAGTTTCGCTGCCACAGTCTGTGGTGGTTTGAATTGGCATACCTAATATCCAATAAGCAATATATCAAAGTTTACACTGTCTCACAAGTCACGAACCACCGAGGCTTTCAACCAACGATAAATATAGATATGCGATGGCATGCTTCAACCGATTATTGGGAACCACCCAGATTCCCAACCATTTACCTGACCACACGTCTCGAAGGGCCCAAACCGGAAACCCAATCTTTGATAGTTTGTCATGACCGTCCCCGCTCCACTCATGATGTGGTCCAAGGACAACTAACGCTTGCCGGGATATTTTCTTAGCGGTAGGTTCACGAAGCTCAAACCCTAGTGGATCTTGGATCCGCATCTCATCCCTAACATACTCCCTTGAACGGTCAACGTAAGTCAAGACCGAAACAGCTACCTATTTGACTTACTGAGTTAAATGGTTCCCAGTCTCCCTAGCAATGGCCTCCACGATAAGTTTGGGCCCACGTTGCCGCGTAGGATCCTTTGCCATTTGATCTAAAACAAGTTGCCGCTTTACAGTCTCTGGGAGAGCACGAGTTGTTGCACCGGAAGCAGTGAGTCCTAATACTGCACGCCGACGATCTACAGTCGTTCCACTGATTGTCCTGAGTTGCTATTCAAAGGAAGAAAGTGTTTATTTACCTTATTTTCACCTGGTGCTCGACCCAAAGTAACTCGCTCATTTGTTTTCCACTTGTGATGCCGCGACGGTGATATTCGATTAGGTGATTGCTTATTACCTCGTCGTTTGGCTCGGCTTCAGTAGATTTTCACTTAGACTAGTACAATTATAGTTGTATGGGGATGGTGCACGCACGACACTCCGTGTATTGGTTCCTCCCTGTAGGGTTCCGATTATACTGGTTAGTAGTCATAATGGGCGGAAGCAATAACAACGGTAACTATAGCGCCCATGGGCACAGGGTCAAGACGTGGATTGTAGGTATATAAATTCTGTATTCTAAAATCTCCGATGTGCAATCTAGAGGTGACGGTGCTCACGCACCGTACCAGGTCGTCAAATGCGGACTGAAGACAAAGTTGATACTACGGGATTCAGCTCCGTCGTCTTCTTATGAGCTCGAATTAATGGACGAAGGTCCGGAGGTGCCTCAGACACCGGGAGAGGTCATTGACCTCTCCAGTGACTGTGAGCTTGTGGAGGGGGAGAGCGAAGTCGATATAGAATACGACTAGCTAGTTAAAAGTACATAGAATTTCCACTTCGGCGTTGCATCCCCTCGGTCGATATTTCCCACTGAAGAGCCCCGGCTTAAGCCGGGCCAAGCCCGAGCCGAGCCCAAGCCGGCACTCAGGGCCCGGCCCTGAATTCTGTGAGCCCGAGCCGGCGTGAGCCGAGCCGAAGCCGGGGCTTTTGAGCCGAGCCGGGCTTTGCAGAACACTAAATGGGATGCAACAGTTTCTTTCTATAGTACGCCCTTGGCTGTTCTCATGATGATGAGTTGAGTGTGACCATTTGGTTAACGCCCAGCCATGGTTGTGGTATGTTGTTGGCACTTTCATAAGTGGCATGATTTCTCCAGGCGACTAGTGTAATATCTGTGGTAGGCACTGATGTGTCTAGACACATGATGATGTCTGTCAAGAAATTATGTATATTTGAGGGTGCACCAGTCATTCACCAAGTTCTTATACAGTAATGATGTGCGCGACTAGAAGGACGTATTTTGAACACATCACAGTTTGATGCCCTGATGACGGATTCAAAGCAAAGTTCCAGTAATGATTCCAGCCAGGACAGTAACGAATCCAATGATTGGGCCCGTACCAAATGATATGGTAAGACCGGATGCAGCACTACTATGAGTTGCGGAGGCGGAAGCAGGGGATGTGGGAGAAGCTACGGCGGACGCTGAGCCTGGACCGGATGCAGCACTACTCTGAGTTGCGGAGGCGGAAGCAGGGGATGTGGCAGAAGCTGCGGCGGACGCTGAGCCTGACCCGGCGCTAGCATTTACTGAGGCTGGTTGAACAGAAAAAGATCGACATTAGAGGAGTCCATGTTTTGGAGACTGCATACTCACCGCAGAGAGTGCTTTGCAGCCCGGTAGCAGATGCTTGGTCTGATGCGGAGCAACTCGCTTGGAGACACGAGAGTGCGGCGGTCTGGAACTTGGACGAGGTGCAGACACACGTAAGGTCAGTGCTGCCAATAGAAAAGTCAGCCAGACATGACTAGAGCTATCAGCAGACGACAGGATCTATACTCACATGCCACTGCACCCTGCCTGGGTAGCCGCGGTTGTGGTACAGTTCAATACGCAGGGAGGAACCTGACTTATGGACGTTGGGAGGGCGGCAGCAGACGAAGCAGCGCTGCTATGGGCATGAACGCCGAGGAACGACAATGCAGCGAGCAACGAGAGGAGGAATGTGGAAAGCATCCTGTGCGTCGGGAGTGAGAACGGGGTAGACTGGACGGTATACAGGACCAACCTTGGTAGCTTTTAACCCTGGGTGATGGGGGGGGGGGGGGCCGAAACGAAAGCTTGACATTAATGCTTGCGGAGATGGTACTTATAGGCACCAGAAGACCGTGAATGTCCGTGACACTAGGTGACACATTGGCACTTCGATCCATTTATCAACTCGGATTGATCTACTACAATGAAGACACCCAGGAACCAGCACCCCTAGACGTAAGCGATCGCCTGGATCACGTGGTGTGCCAGCATTAGTTTTGAAATATAGATTTGACTTGCTAAAGACCCACTCTGCACTGCAGGAAGACCGGGCACTTACCTTAAGTACATTATGCACCGATATATCAGTGCAGATGGTACCGATTTTAAGTGCTTATCTGCGAGATCGATGGAAGAATTGTGCGGATGGCAACTGTCGTTAATTTATTGTCAGAGAAGGAAACCTATGAGGGCAAACGGGATACAGGCCATTACGGATACCGTTTGCGGCGACGCCAGTGAAAAGTATGTCTTCGTGGAAATTGGCTAGATCATAAGCCTGGTGGGAGCTCTTGGGCAAAAGTGGGCGTTGTGTATATTTATTGTTCACATTTGCAAAGTCAAATATCCATGTCGAATATGAACAACCGACCAGCAGGGTAGAGCGTAAATTGAACTGTCAACAGTCTGTGTGTTCAGACGAGATGCAAATTGTGTGGCTGACGCATAAGAAAGTAGCCTTGCCAGACGCAGACGCCGCTATCTCCAGAAACAGCGTTGACATGGTAGTTGAAGATCTGCATGCATCCTTGACGCGTGGAAGATCAGACTCTAAGTTTTAAACGTCTGTTGATGGGGTCAGTTTCGATCAAGTTTCGACATATATACGGAGATACCTTATATGTCCATGTCCAACTCCACATCTCCAGGCCTTATTTGTCTTCAGAGCATAGTAGCCAAGACGACCAATTAACCCGGTCAAACTTGCTCTCAACGGCATCCCCTACTTATCAGTTTTTTCAACATCACTGGGCTGCGAATGCGTACCTGAATTTAAGTGCACCGGTCAATTGGCGCAACCCCGAAATCTAGTAGAGAGAATGGTCCTTTCAGAAACATTTCACACTGAATTTCAGTGGTATTTGTACTGAAAACTGCAGTTGTAAAACACAGAAAAGCAGTGTATTATAGTACTTAAAATACAACCGATCAAAATCGACATAGCCAACGGGGAGTCCTTCACTGCAGACCAACGAGGGACCATTCGGATCAGAATTGTCTCAGATCCTCACTGGGAACTTGAAGACGTACCCATAACTCTTGTTGACGTCATCTACGCCCCAAAGCTCAGGTCCAACCTACTCTCTATAGGAAGAATGACCAATTCCAATGTCAGCGTGCATTTTGGAAAATACCTCTCATGGCTAGTACTCAATGGAAAGAGATTAGCATATGGACCAAAGAAGAACAACCTCTACACTTACATTGCATTCCCCATTAAATCCAAAGACGAAGTTGCTGACCTCGTGTCAGAACCCTCCGGACCTACTCTATGGCATCATAGACTAGGACACGCGAGTTATCACACCATCGAGAACATGAGAAAGTTACAGACCCCCAAGAATTTCCACCCAGGAGTTCATCACAGCTCTAACCCTCAGTGTATCAACTGTCCTTACAGGAAACAGATGCGAGCTCCATTCCAGAAAGTCGAGAAACTGCCTGAAGAAATAGGAGATCTCGTCGTCTCAGATTTGTGTGGTCCATTCGAGGCATCGGTTGGAAATTTCAGATATTTCATCACTTGGATCGAGGCAAAGACTTGCCTTGTGTTAAGAACGTAAGTCGTACTTAAGACTCAACCCGAGGGCCGAGCCGAGGATAACCGAAGTTCGGAAACAGAGGGCTTGGCTTCAACTTCGTAGGTTGCGCCCACTACAGTGTTCCGCCCTGATTTCGGGAAACAGATTCGGGGACGGGTTCGGCTAGAAGCCGAGGTTCGGAACAAGGATCAGACAGAGGAGTGGAAGATACGAGGAATCTAAGTCGATATCAGAACTGAGGAATTAGTGTACATGACGGGGGGTTTATATACTAGTTGCAAGGAACGGAAAGAGGGCATCAATGCCCATCTCGAGCAGGAAGCAGGGTCGACGGACGATCATCAGAAATGGAACAGGACTATCTAGGAAAGGGGATCAGGATGAATGATGAACCGATAGGGAACCTGAGTTAAGCCCAAAGGTTCCTGAGCGAGAACCAAGGCCGAGGCCTCAGGTCCGGACTCGGGAACGGGTCTTAACAGTACCTCCCCCTTATGGCCGAACCAATGAGGCCATAAGTGAGATCCCGGAGATTGCCGGGATGGGGGTATTACATAAGCTTTGTTTCGCGTCTCTTTTCCTGCTTCTTCCCATTATCTTCAAATTCTCATGTCCGACATCCAAGGCGCCCAAGAGCCCACAATGGAGTAACTCGACGCAGAGCTCGAGAGTGAGGAACGAGAGGCAGAGAGGAAGAGGGAGGAGTTGAAGGAGAAGTGTCGCCTCACCCAGGAGCGCAAGGACGTGGCGGAAAAAAGAGGAGGGAGGACGAGGCCCGGAAGGTGAAAGAAGCCGAGGAGGAACAGGAACGGCAACGCAAGGCGAAAGCCGAGGAGGAAAAGCGTAAGGCGCGGGAAGCCAAGGAAGAAGCGAGGAGGACCCGGGAAGCCAAAGAAGAGGCTCGGGAGGCCGAGAAGAAGGCCCGAGAGGAGGAGGCCAAGAAAGCCGAGGTAGCTACCTGTGCTCGTCTAAGACAATGTCTTGATGATATGATTAAGGAATTTTGGGAGCGGCAAGCCTCGGTTAGCCAGGAGATTCGGATTCCTTCGCCCGAGTTAGTGGTGGTGGATTTGGCTGCCGTGAAGGCACGCATCCTGATGTCGCTGCAGGCTTGGGAGCGGAGCCAAGCGAAGACGAAGCCGAAGGCAACGGGGGCGAAGAAACGGAAGATGGCGGAGGAGGAGTCAGAGGAGGAAGAAGTAAGTCTTCTGTTATGGCTCAGTTCGGCTACTGACTTGTCTGATTTAGGAGTTCCCTTGCGACAACTGTTACCGGCGGAAAGTCTCCTGCATACGGGGGACTAATATGGCATGTCGAGATTGTAATGCATGCAAGGTGCATTGCAGCTTTACCGAGGGGAAGCGGAAGCGCAGGGTCGGGGCTGGGACCGAGGTACCGGCGGCAAAAACGCCGAGGTCGACGCCAATGAAGCCGATGGGTGCCAAGCCGTCAGTTGAGATCAAGGCAGGTCCTTCAGGGTCGGGATCTGGGAACGGATCTGGATTGCCTACCGAGGCCGGGCAGCCCAAGTTAACGGGCCTTTCCGGAGATCAGGCCTCGGCGGCTATTCGGGAGCTTCTGGCTCAACAAAACGTGCTCTTTGAGCGGATTCATGATATGCTCCAGGGAATACTGGAGTTTGCTGAGAGAACGCATTGGCAAAATACTCGTCTTAGCAAGTGGGTTCAATGGTGGACGGGTGCAGCTGAAGAAGCCGGGGTTTGGGGTTCGGGTTCAGGTGCAGATTGGGAGGGGTTCCAGTTTGTGGGGGGATTGGGTTTGGGAAGTGGGGACAAGGGAAAGGAGAAGGATGATAAGGAAGAGGAAAGAGCGGGAACGGATATGGGTTCGGGGTCGGGAAACAGAGACGAGGATGCGGATAATACGAGGGAAGGGGGTTCGTGTCAGGGTTCACGCATTTCCTTCCACAAGTTTCTATTTCCTTCCATGAGTTTCCGTTACCTTCCGTCAGTTTCCATAACCTTCCGTCACATTCTGTCACATGTCACCTTCTGTCACCTTCTGTCACATGTCACATTCCGTCACCTTCCGTAACCTTCTACAAGTTTCCGTCTCCCCTATTATGTAAGCCTTGCCAGCGCTATAAGACTGTAGCCGGTGTGGTGGCGTTTCCTCAGCTTGATCTCTGAGGATACCCACTACACAGTTGGTCATTGTCCTAGTATCGGCTCTTATCTCCTTGAGTATCTTTGGTTGTGGCTTCGTCATTAGTGTTGCCCTCACAGAAGATCAAGCTCATAGGACGACCCCACACACTTTTCTTAACCAGCCTTCATCTCAGCCTATGGCAGACCAACTCCCAGACGCATACTGGGACTCCCTGGGTGACCATGGGCCATTTCTTCGAGGCCTCCTTTCCAGCCAAGCACAGCAGCTGCAGCAACTTCAACTGCAGAATCAGGAACTGCACAGTCAGATTGTTAACGTTCACGACCACTTAGCCAATGCTGCCGCCAACGCTGCTGTTGCTGCTGCTCAAGCCCTTGCGCCCTCAGTACCTCACAGTGTCCCTCCATCTACTTGCTCTATCAAAGCAGCGGAACCAGAGAAGTTCAATGGAGACCGTGCAGAGACTGAAGGGTTTATCAGGTCTATCAGATTGCCCATCGCTGTCCAGCCGGCATCCTTCCCAGATGAGCGCACAAAGATCCTATATGCTCTTTCCTTCATGACAGGAGGCTCTGCGGAGATATGGGCACACAACGAGACACAGGCTGTCATTGATGGCACCTCCTCTATATCCACTCTGGAGGGGTTCATTAAACGTGTGGAGGAGGCCTTTGGTGACCCAGATCGTGCCAGAACGGCTCGCACTAAACTGCATGACCTTAGGATGGTGTCAGGAATGTCGGCAGATGAATACACGGCTCAATTTGAGATCCTGGCAGGCAGGACAGGCTTTAATGATGAGGCACTCGAGGATGCCTATGCTCGTGGCCTTCCAGCAGGTATCCTTGATAAGATCCACGCCCAGCCCTTTCTTCCATCCAACCTCAAAGCCTGGAAGGAAGCAGCCTGTCAGATTGACCGCAATCATCGCCGTCTGTTAGAGGTCAGGAAGGCACAGACACCTCATGTCCCTAATCGCCCTCCTCCTGCCCGTCCACTCCACACTCCTCCTACGGCTCCTGTTGTCACAGCACCACCCAGTAATGCGACACCTATGGACATTGACTCATCCCGCCGCCGCACCGAAACATGGACCTGCTACAACTGTAAGAGACCTGGTCACATTTCACCAGACTGTCCTGAACCTCGCAAGCCACGAATCCTCGCAAACCTCAGGGAGGCGGACATTGCAGCAATTGTCTCTAAATCTGTGGCAGCGGCGATGGAGGAACGCAAACAGAAGGTGGAAGCCCCTGTCGAAGATGAAGGAAAGGGTTTTTAGGCCAGTCAGCGGTGAAAGACATGCCCCGCTCGACGAATCGGTTTTCAGTTCTCAAACATGTACAATAGGGATCACAGGCGATATGATGCATCCTTCTCCTATCCCTGATCGAACTGAAACCAAACCAGCCATGCCAAAAACCCAACCCATCGCTCCAGTTGCTAATGCAAACCTTCCAGTCCCTCTATATGTCTGTACTGCTGACCTCCGCCGATGCACCAAAGTACCTCTCAAGGTCCACTCCGTTGACACAGGGCATCCACTTGCAATTGACTCCCTCCTTGACAGTGGTGCTACAGGGATGTTCATCGATGTGGAGTTTGTAAGGGAACACAGACTTCGGACCCGTCCCCTACCCCGTGCCATCCCCGTCTACAATATTGATGGTACCCCAAATGAGGCTGGCTCAATCAAGGAAGAAGTTGACCTCATTTGCACCTTTGGGGATCATACGGAACGTGCCACATTCTCCGTCACGAGCCTTGGACGACTTGCCATCATTCTTGGTCACACATGGCTTGTTGAACACAACCCAGAAGTTGACTGGCGTACAGGAGATGTGAAGATGACACGCTGTCCCAAGTCATGTGGGGGCAGACCTGTTGTCAGAGGGCCCACAGTCGAAACTGTTCCAGAAGAGAGTGTAGATCAAGAGGAGGTTCCCATACAGCACACCCGCTCCCTACTTGAGGAAGGAGACAGGACCTTTGTCATCTTTGTGAATGAGAGTCCTGAAATGATTGGCGCAGGCTGGACTGTCTCCCAACAGCTTGCTGAACGGGCCAGCAAGTCTGCACCAGTCAGATCCTTCGAGGACCTTGTCCCCAAACCATACCAGGAGTTCAAGGATGTGTTTTCTAAGGAGTCATTTGACCAACTGCCTCCTCGAAAGCCCTGGGACCATGCAATTGAGCTCACTCCAGGTGCACAACCCTTCAGCACAAAGGTTTACCCAATGTCACCGGTTGAGCAAAGGGAACTGGATAACTTCCTTGAGGAGAACCTGAAGAGCCATCGTATCCATCCTTCCAAGTCACCTATGGCATCTCCAGTCTTCTTTGTGAAGAAAAAGGACGGCAGTCTTAGATTTGTGCAAGACTACCGGAAGCTCAATGATATAACAATCAAGAATGCCTATCCTTTGCCCCTTGTTCCAGACATCATGAATAAGATTGCTGCTGGAAGGGCTAAATACTTCACAAAGCTTGACATTCGCTGGGGATATAATAATGTACGCATAAAAGAGGGAGATGAGTGGAAGGCAGCCTTTCGGACAAATAGGGGCCTGTATGAACCTCTAGTCATGTTCTTTGGACTCACGAACAGCCCAGCAACCTTCCAGACGATGATGAATGACATCTTCAAGAGTCTCATCGATGAAGGGGTTGTGGTGGTGTTCATGGACGACATTCTCATCTTCACAGAGTCGCTTGAAGAACATCGTAGGATTGTACGACGTGTCCTTGAAATCCTCCGGGCCAACAACCTGTACCTCAAACCTGAAAAATGCCTATTTGAGCAACTAGAGGTGGAGTATCTCGGCCTCATCCTCTCTCAAGGACAGGTTGCCATGGACCCAGTCAAGGTTGCAGGGGTGCGGGACTGGCCAATACCACGTAACGTCACTGAAGTCAAATCATTCCTTGGTTTCATCAACTTCTACCGTAGATTTGTGGAAGACTTCTCACACATTGCAAAGCCCCTCAACCAGTTGACAAAACAGGATGCCCAATGGTCTTGGGATCCAAATGGCCCAGAGCAAATGTCCTTCGACAAGCTCAAACTCCTCATCACCTCAACACCGATCCTTGTCCTCCCTGATCAAGACAAACATTTCCGTCTTGAAACAGATGCCTCAGCCTATGCCACAGGAGCAGTACTGTCCCAGCTATGTGATGATGGCAAATGGCGGCCTGTGGGGTTTGTCTCCAAAAGCCTCAATGATGCTGAACGCAACTATGCCATCCATGACAAGGAGCTTCTTTCTGTGATTCGGGGATTAGAGGAATGGCGCCACATCTTAGAGGGAACAAAGCACAAGATTGAGATTCTCAATGACGATCAGAATCTCACCTACTTCCGCACTGCACAAAACCTGAACCGTCGTCAAGCACGCTGGTCACTCTACCTCTCTCGCTTTGATTTTGAGCTGATCCATCGTCCTGGTCGTCATTCAGCCAAGCCTGATGCACTCTCACGACGCGTGGATCATAAGCGGGGGGAGGAAGACAACCAAAATCAAGTCTTACTTACCCCTGACTTGTTCCACATCAAGGCAAATCCTCCAGAGGCTGGCGCGCAGTTAGTCCCAGGTGAAGGTGATGCTTTCCTCAATCGAGTAAGGAACTGTGTAGACCGGGATGAAAAGGTTGTCAAGGCTCTCAAAGAACTGGGCTCCTCTGGAAATTTGCGAGGAGAAGAGTGGTCTGAACAGGATGGGCTTGTCCTCTATCACAACACAGTGTACGTGCCGCTTGATGCAAAACTACGACATGACATAGTGAAAGCGCACCATGACATACCTCTCACCGGTCACCCTGGTCGTTGGAGAACCACTGAACTAGTTGCTCGGAGTTACTGGTGGCCTGGGATGGGACGTTACATTGCAAAATACGTGAAGGCCTGTGACCTGTGCAACCGGACAAAAACCTTCCCTGCTTCTCCCATTGGCAAGCTTCTACCAAACCGTATCCCAGACCGTAGATGGCAGGTTATGTCTGTTGACTTGATCGTAGAACTGCCTACCAGTCATGGCTATGATGCTCTCCTTGTTGTCATCGATCGCCTCTCAAAGCGTGCACATGTCATTCCCACCACTTCAGATGTAACTTCGGTGGGAGTTGCCCGACTCTTCCGTGATCATGTTTGGAAACTTCATGGGCTCCCTGAAGAAATCATCAGTGATCGAGGCACACAGTTCATCTCCCAGTTCATGCGTGAACTGAACAAACTTCTTGGTGTCAAAGTCGCTGCCTCTACTGCTTATCACCCCCAAACTGATGGACAGACTGAAAGGGTTAATCAGGAGATTGAGCAATACCTTCGACTATTTGTCAACCAGCGTCAGGATGATTGGTTTGAATGGATATCCTTGGCCGAGTTTGCCTATAACAACCAAATCCATGCCTCAACCCAGACTACACCCTTCATGTTGGACAGTGGCCAACATCCAAGGCTGGGACTGGAACCAGTTCGGGAAACTCGACTCGAGGCCCTGGATGAGTTCACAACACGGATGGAAGCGGCCACAAGAGAAGCTCATTCGGCCCTGTCCAAGGCAGCAGAGGACATGGCATGCTTCTATGACGTGCACCATAAAGCAGCCCCAGTTTATAAGCTTGGTGACAAGGTCTGGCTCAATGCACAAAACATCACAACCACTCACCCAATGAAGAAGCTAGACCACAAGTGGCTAGGCCCCTACACTGTTAATAAGGTGGTCTCACGAAATGCCTATGGTCTAAATCTTCCTACATCCTTTGGTCGCACACATCCAGTGTTCTCTGTCGTCCTGCTTCGGCCATATGAAGATGACCCAATCCTTGAACGTCATGCCCCTCCACCACCACCCCCTGTCATACGGGATGGAGCCGAAGAATATGAAGTTGAAAGGATTCTAGACAGCAGGATGTTCCGTGGAAGGTTGGAGTATCTCGTGCGCTGGAAGGGCTATGGAGCTGCTGACGATCTCTGGCTACCAGCGAAAGATGTCTCTGGGGCAAAGCGACTCGTTAAAGAATTTCACCGGCAGAACCCAGAGGCACCTCAGCGTATCTCAGCAGCCACATATATGTCCCTCCCCTTCCAGAGATTTCAGAACTTCACAGAACCTTCCAGGCAAACTCTCTTCAACTGGACAGCAGGCAGGGCTTCTACTTATGATGTCAAGGGTCCAGAACCCCAAAGATAAGCGATATCGGCCTCCGCCTAACCAATTCATTCCGATAAGCTATATATCCCCTCTCCACCTGTGACCGCTCACTTCCACTGCATTGACCCCACCACATCCATCAACCATGTCCTCGCCCGCCATTGAGCTTGTTGCCCTCCCCAGCTTCACCCAAAACCTCTCTGACCTGCCAAACATGTCACGTGTCGATCCCACCCTCCTGCACTTCTCCGGCTTCTCGTCATCCAGAGCAGCCAGTGAAGCCAAGCTACAAAGGATGCTTGACTGCCATGATCTCGACGTCGCATGGTCTTCAAAGTGGTCCGTCAGCTCTGAGGACCTCACACCAGCGGAGAGTCAGGCGCCCACTCACCCTGCACTCGCATTCCTCAGACCCCGACACAGACGAGAGAACACATACTACGTCGGCGACCCTGTCTTCCTCAACGATGGAACCCCCCCTTGTGGAACTCCCTACACTTTCGAAGGCTGGGTGGGGTGGCGTTTCCGTAACATGGCAGGAGAGCGAATACGTCGAGCAAGGTTCCGAGGGCCGCACTTGCCCATGGACCCCAATCCCCCTGAGCTCATCATTGACCTGCGTTACCAGGAAGGGAAGGGCCAGGAGAGATGGTGGTCCCGCCTGTGGCATACTTGGAAACGATGTCTCGGTGGATGTTGAGGGCTAGGTGGCAGCTGTGCTTGTCGGGATGACAAGCATTGAGAGGGGGGTGATGTCAGGGTTCACGCATTTCCTTCCACAAGTTTCTATTTCCTTCCATGAGTTTCCGTTACCTTCCGTCAGTTTCCATAACCTTCCGTCACATTCTGTCACATGTCACATTCCGTCACCTTCCGTAACCTTCTACAAGTTTCCGTCTCCCCTATTATGTAAGCCTTGCCAGCGCTATAAGACTGTAGCCCGTGTGGTGGCGTTTCCTCAGCTTGATCTCTGAGGATACCCACTACACAGGCAAGTCCCCATGTATCTATCGTTGGTAGAGTTATAAACTGAGGATACCCACTACACAGTTGGTCATTGTCCTAGTATCGGCTCTTATCTCCTTGAGTATCTTTGGTTGTGGCTTCGTCATTAGTGTTGCCCTCACAGTCTCTCCGCCTTCCGTCTTTCCACCTTCCGTCTTTCCGCCTTCCGTCTTTCCGCCTTCCGTGGTTCAAGCATTGAGACATGGAAGACCGGGTGGACTGCCCGAAGGCTGTCCCGAAGCCACAATATGTAAGCTCGGGATCGGGCCTGGCCAATGATCTCGAAGGGGCCGAGGTACTTTTCAGCCAGCTTTTTCGAGGGCCGGGTTGTCCGGAAGAACTGCACTTTTACAAACGCTAAGGATCCAATCGCGAACTCAGGGGCGGGAGCACGTCGCACGTCAGCTGAGACCTGGTACCGAGATTGAGTGGATTTGATTTGCTCTTTCAAGGCAGCGTGAAGCTGGTCAAGGTCGGCTGTGAAGTCTCAGGCCTGAGAGGAAGCGAGGTCCCTTTCAGGGTGAACTTGTTAGCAACTCGGGGTTATGGCAGGGAAGGTTCGGTAGAGTTCTTAGAAAGCTAGAATCAAATTCACTCTCTCAGTGAATTTATTGTCACTATTATATTAATACAATACCTAGAATCAAATTCACTACATGATTTTCAGTCAACATGCTATGAAAATATAAAGAATATTACTCGCCTCTCTCAGTGAATTTATTGTCACTGAGAGAGGAGCACAATCCTGTCTCAGAAGGCATATACGTGCACCCGGCCCTTTAGCGCTCAAGAGCTCGCGCGTCGAAGTCATTTCAAACTCCGCTGGGTGCAGCCGCCTGTGAAAATAGAGATAACAAAATGAAATGGAGAGATAGGGAGTGACTGGAAATTTTCGAAAATAATCAGAGAAGTGAATGCATGGTACAAGAACAATGTGAGAAGAGATTGAAACACCATACAATAAATTGAACATATTATGCTTGATTTTGGTGCAGGAGCATAAATGCACCCAACAGAACTGTCAAGTTCGGGTTGTAGCCTTTGTTGGCAAAGAACGGCGAAATGCCGGTTGTGGCACTGGGAGCATTATTGTACGCAAACTTGGCAAGCGGGAGGTCCCTTTCAGGGTGAACCGTCAAGTTCGGGTTGTGGCCTTTGTTGGCAAAGAACGGCGAAATGCCAGTAGTGGCGCTGGGAGCATTGTTGCATTGTTGTACGCAAACTCAGCAAGCGGGAGCTACTCAGACCAATTGTCTTGTTGGTAGTTGCAATATACCCGGAGATATTGTTCAAGAGTTTGATTTACACGTTTGGTTTGACCATCGCCTTCGGGGTGATAACCGGAGGTAAAGTGCAAGTTCATGTCGAGAGCTTTGCCGAGGGAACGGAAAAAGTGGGATACGAATTCTGAACCTCGGTCCGATGTCACATGGCTTGGGACACCATGCTTTGAGAGCACATGCAAGACAAACAGGCGGGCTAGGTCGGCGGTGTTATGATAGACGCAATTACTTTCATTTCAAATCATCTATATATACAAAAGAAGCTAATATAAGGAAAACAAAGAAAAAGATGAAAAAGAAATAGAAATACACTTACGACGGACGTCGGCGCAGACGACGAACACATGAAATTATGAATTGCTATCTTATCTACAGATTAGATAAGATACAGGGATATGGGCATCAACCACGTGTGGCCGATCAGAGATAGCGCGCCTATCGAGTGATGACATCGGCCATGACATCAACAGGCGCCAGGCCACAGGCACCAAGGAGGTGCGGGCACCAAACGCCGCAGAGAGGAATAGACTGCGCAGGACCACAGTGTATTGTGGAGTGATTTGAGAATATCACCCACAATACACATACTCAATTAGCTGCCCCACAGAAGAGGCACAGAGACAGAGGCTGTAAGGGCAACCCTGGCTAGTTGTGGAGATCACACTACCACACAACTGACAAGGGGAAATCCAAAGTATGTATAAATGAACAGAGCATACAAGAGAGGGGGTTCTCACCTGACAAGGGGAAATCCAAAGAGAAAAGTCTAAGGACCCCCAATGTCAGCGAGCCCGTATTATACTACGCTGCGCAGCCAGGGACAACACTTGGCACCCGCCATCAACCCTGCATCCCCCTGACCCTTGATCGACCCTTGATGCCACCCATTATGCGAGTCGTTTGATTTCCGACACTGTTCCGGGGCGGAAGTCGGAAATTGGAGTGGAACTGGCAAGGCGAACGGAACTGGTGGAAGTTCTCCCAGAAGCGGAATCGTTCCCGAAAGCGGATGCGGAGATGGAATCGGAACTGGGTGTGGTGTCGGAACTGGAAATGGAAAACAGGGTGTCCCCTGACAGAGGCCCCATCACCAAGCCTAGCATTTATGCTAGGCAGGGCAGATTTAATTCTTTTTCTATTTGAACTCCATGACATGACCGGCTGACTATTATCCTAACATCATGTGGACAGGGGCTTTGTATGCTAAGTACAGATCCCTATTCCAAAGCCTAAATAATCCTGATACTATCTCCATCACCCCATGACTTTATGACTATAAATTAGTCACCCCTTAGTTACAAGTAGTTTTTCGACCCATCTGCTCACTAGCTTGAAGACCAGTAGTTACCACTAATATAGTATAAATAGCTACTACAAATGTATGAATGAGATCATCCAGAATCGATTATTTTATCCCCTGAAATCACTGTAGTCTTGTTTGATAGCTACAGAACCCAAATCTTGATAGTTTACTCCAGATCTTCGCTGAGGGTTCATTATCACTGTTTACTCTACACTACCTCAAAAGCGAACACTTTTGACGTGGTTGTTCCTTAGATCGACACCATTTCCTTGTCAACACAGTCACGTGACTTCCAGCCATAAGTGCCCGACGCGCCTCAAGGGGCTTAGTCAGCATACAGGCGAAGGACGAACATAGCGGTTTCATCCGCTAAGCAATAGATCTTATTTATTAAAGGCATCAATTGATATCTTAATCCAAAAGGTGGAAGTGATCATGTCGTACGTCAGAATGAAGATGCTCTGCTTGGTTAAGCGGCAGACTACCACAAGGATTGCAGCGAATCCCGAGGATGCCCACAACTGCTCAATGAAATCCATGGAGATAGAATTCCAAGGTTGCTCAGGTATCGGGAGCTGCTTGAGGGTGCCATAGGGCCGGTGACGCTGTGACTTCAAACGGGAGCAAGTGGTACAAGACTTGCAGAAGTCGATGACGAAAGACCAAATTGCGGACCAGGTGTATTCCCGGCGGATTAGAGCAAGCATCTTGTTTTGGCTGAAATGTCCCGAGAGTACGTGGTCGTGTTTGTACTGGAGTACTCGGAGCTGGAGATCGTCGGCATCGGGAACATATATGCGGCCGTCGTGGCGTAGAAAGCTGTCCTCGGTTTGTGTCCATCTCGGGTCGGAACTATCACCGAGATGCTGGCAGGCAACGGGGTCAGATGCCATATTGGCTAAGATGTCGGCATGAAGCTTCTCAGAGTCCATCATAGTGCTCGCTCGGAGGATGGGTGCAAGCAGAGAAGTTGCCCGGAGTGATTCCGATAGTTGTTGGTTTGTGAAAATCGGTCGGAAATTTTGCAGATTGACTGAGCCGTAGTCATTACCTCCCTCTTTAAGGTAGACGTCCCATCGTCTAGTTAAGGCGTCGGGTTTTGTACCGAGCTTTCCGGGATGGAACCGAATAATGAGGTTAAATTGTGAGAGGAATTTGGACCAGCGGGCTTGTCGTCGGGTTAGCAACTTAGTGGCGGAAAAATACTCCAAGTTTTTGTGATCTGTGACAACGTCGATAGGGGAGCCGGAGCCCTCCAAGTAATGTCTCCAACATTGAAACGCTTCAAAAATTGTGAGTAGCTCTTTATTGTGAACATCGTAATTGAGTTCGGCACTGGAAAAAATTCAAGAGTGGAAGGCGACGGGATGTAGTTCGCCTGTGTCATCTAACAGAGACAGGATCACGCCAAGGGCATAATCTGAGGCGTCAGTTTCCATGACCATGGGTCGGTCGGGAACCCAATGTGACAGGATCAGAGCCGAAGTGAAAGCCTCCTTGAGGTAATTGAAGGACTTTCGGCACTCTTCGGTAAATGCCCATGGGGTGCCTTTACGGGTAAGCTGGGTGAGGGGAACAGTGATGTCGGAATAATTGAAGATAAAGCCGCGGTAAAAATTGGCAAAGCCGAGGAAGGACTGTATATCTTTTACCTTCCGAGGTTCGGGCCAATCGCGGATTGTTTGGACTTTGCCTTCGGACATGGTAAATCCATCGGTAGAGAGCATATACCCGAGGAATTCCACAGAGTCACGGTGCCATTCGCATTTATCGGGTTTGGCGTAGAGGCCGTGTTTCCGAAGACGCCGCAATACTTCACGGACGTGTTCCCTATGTTTGACCGGGTCGTCGGAGTAGATGAGTATGTCGTCAAGGTACACGACGATGCATACATCAAGCATACCTCCAAAGACGTCATTCATGAAACATTGAAAGACCACAGGACTATTGGTAAGGCCGAGCGGCATGACCAACCATTCGAAAGAGCCGTAACGGGTCCGGAAAGCTGTTTTCCACTCGTCGCCTTTGGCCACTCGGACTAGATGGAATGCGTGCCGAAGGTCGATTTTGGTATAGATCCAAGCCTTTTGGGGTGCATCCAATAAGTCGGTAATTAACAGAAGTGCATAGCAATCTTTCTTCGTAATCTTGTTGAGTGCTCGGAAATCGACACAAAGCCGAAGTTCACCACTCTTCTTCTTGACAAAGAGGATGGGGGCTCCGTGCGAAGACCGAGTGGGCCGAATGTAACCCATATTCAGATGCTCATCTATGAACGCCCAGAGCGTCGCAAGCTCCAAGGTAGAGAGTGAATATAACAGAGGTTGAGGGGGCGTAGCGCCGTCCTCCAGAGCGATCTTGAGATCGTAGGGTCAGTGTGGAGCCAAGGTATCAGCTTTGGACTTGCTGAACACATCCGCGAAGTCGTGATACTCCGGTGGGACGTCCTTGAGGTCCACGGGTTCGGGTTGTGCGGAAGCCGAGCAGGCCGAAGCCTCATTCTCGGGCATTGCCAGATTTAGCTGGAAGCACTGGGAACCCTCTAACTTGCAGGCATGGTAAAATGCCGCAGCGTTAAGGAGGGCAACCCGAGGGGCCTCCAGACTCGGGGGTGGCTCGGCCGTTGCGGTGCGAGCCCAAGCCGGCGGGGGGTCCACAGGACTGCCCGGAAGGGAAGTTCGGAAAGTAATACTGCCCAATACCCAGTCAATCAACAGATTGTAGCGGTGAGCCAGTTGTGTCTGAGAACTACCGAAACAGACAAATCAAGGGGGGTGACATAAAAGTCTACGGAATGGGTGTGACCATCGGGGAAACAGATAGGTAGCTCTACAGCTTCAGTAATTACTGAGTTTGTACTACCATCGAATAAATGGAGCGGAATCGGGTCTACGGAATGGGTTCGGAGATTGTATTTACGGACAAAGATAGATTCTATGAAACAATGGGTAGAGCCGGAATCTACTAGTGCTTTAAATTTTTAGTTTGGGACAAGAGACGAGGACAAACTAATTACAAGAGAGTTCAAAGAAAAGAGAGCAGAAGCGTTGATTCTTACCTCCCCTACTGCGCAAGTTGAGTCAACGCGACCCTCGGTTTGCGTGGAGGTCGGAGGGTCGCTGATTATTTTTTTACACCCGAAGCCGAAGATTTGGCCTTGTTATCGGACGTCTTCCCTTCAGAAGCCGTTGCAGCCCGAGCCGACGTGGCTTTCGGGCATTCCTTCGCACGGTGGCCACTCTGCGCGCAGACTAGGCAGAGATTGTTATCCATGTGACGCTGGCATTCTTCGGGCATGAGTTTGCCATCCTTTCCGAGCTTGTTAGCGTAGTCGGGTTTTTTCTGACCCTCGGACGTGTTATTCCCCTTATGCTTGTCCTTGCCTTTGCCGTGGTTGTTATTACCAGCGTTGGCATTGGAGTTGCCGGAACTTTGACCTTGATGTTGGTCATTGTTCTGGGTGGCTCAGTTGTGGTTGGACTTGTCCTTGGCCTCAGGTTTGGGTGTGGATTGAGTCTCGCAAGAGGCTTCACCGCGACATTCCCAATACCTTTGGTCAATTTTCTGGACCAGATCTCGGAGGTCGTCAAGGGATCGGGGCTTGTCGAAATGCACCATTTCATCTTTGATTCGCTTCGGCAATGCAAGGTAGGCTCGGCGATGCAAAGCCGAGTTGTTGTGCTGAAGCATGGATGCAAGTCTGTAGAAATTGACAAAAAACCGAGTCGCCTTGTGACTGTCCCTCATGACAAGGTTTTCGAGCTCTACCTCGGCATCGGCAGCCTGGTCATAGGGGCCGAAGTTCAGGTAAAGCTCTTCCATGAAGATGCCATAGTCCGAGGCCCAAAGGGGCTCATTAATGGGGTTGTCAGTGAGGAAAGGCTCGAAGTAGTCGAGAGCCGTTCCCTTGAGGAAGGACAGGACATAGTTCACTTTCGCAGAACCATCTCGGAAAGCTTGGGGTTTGGCACGGAAATTCAACGTGCACTGGAGAAGGAAACCTCAGAGCTTTTTCGGGTCCGAACCATCAAATTGGTCGGGCTCCCGAAGTTTCACCTATGAGTCGGCGCGGTCTCCTCCACCGAGTCCATTGTCGGTGAGCTTTTCCAAAGCCGCGAGCATACGGCGCCCAACCTGTTCCTCGCCGTCTGGCTCTGCATTCGGGTTGGGGTTCAGTCTCGGGGCCTCTGCATTGGGATTGGAATTGTTCTCGGAACCGGAGTCATTATTGCCACCATGACCACCGTCTCCGGGGTCGCTAGGGTCGGGGGACTCACCGCTGGGATCCTTGCTGATTTGTCCGTGACCAACACCTGTAACTCGTCGTCGAGACGAGTTCGAAGGCGGAGGGGGGTTGTCGTAGCTGTGATGGAATGGGGGTTTTTCGGGGTGGTGTGAAGCACTTCATGCGCGGCGGGCCTCTATGGTTGGGGTGACGTGGCTACCGCGGGCACAGGTGTAAGATCTAGTGATAGGCATATCGAACAACTGTGTGTGTAGAGTTCTGATATACTGTTAAGAACGTAAGTTGTACTTAAGACTCAACCCGAGGGCCGAGCCGAGGATAACCGAAGTTTGGAAACAGGACTTGGCTTCAACTTCGTAGGTTGCGCCCACTACAGTGTTCCGCCCTGATTTCGGGAAACGGATTCGGGGACAGGTTCGGCTAGAAGCCGAGGTTCAGAACGAGAATCAGACAGAGGAGCGGAAGATACGAGGAATCTAAGTTGATATCAGAACTGAGGAATTAGCGTACATGACGGGGGGTTTATACTAATTGCAAGGAACGGAAAGAGGGCATCAATGCCCGTATTGAGCAGGAAGCAGGGTTGACGGACGATCATCAGAAATGGAACAGGACTATCTAGGAAAGGGGATCAGGATGAATGATGAACCGATAGGGAACCTGAGTTAAGCCGGAAGGTTCCCGAGCGAGAACCAAGGCCGAGGCCTCAGGTCCAGACTCGGGAACGGGTCTTGACACCTTGCCAACATTGATTTCCTCAAAAACAAGGAATGTGCCACCGTAGCCGCTTCATTCAGACTGTACACAGTCTGGTTATCGAGGCAAAAGAATGCCACTATCAAGAGGATCAGAAGTGATAATGGAGGAGAATACATTGGGAAGGAATTCCAGGACATATGCGCTAAGTCTGGCATAATCCATGAAACCACTTCCCCACACACACCTGAGCACAATGGCATCGCTGAGTGATATAACAGAACACTCCAAGAAGGAGCACTTACAATCAGACATGATGTTGGCCTTACGGGGAGGTTTTGGGTGTCGGGCATATGATCAACTTTGTCAGAAATCAGATCCTACACTCACAACTTGGAATCTCACCTCAGGAAGCACTCTGGGGTACGAAACCCAAGATCGACTGGTTCAGGATCTATGGATCGAAATGTTGGGCACTCATACCAAAGGCGACATGACTGAAAAATCAATTCAAGTCAGTGGAAGGCATTTTCATAGGATACTATAACAACTCGAAGGCGTACAAAGTGTGGATACTGCGAACCCATACCGTCCTGAAAGCGAGGGACGTTATATTCGATGAGTCCAATCATATTGAAAGAGTCACCATACATGCGACAGATAATGATGACTTACCCGATCTTTGGACAAAGAATCTGATTACCACTATCACTCAAGCCACGATACCATCATCAAATCTATCCGACACACTGAATCAAGATCCATGCATCACATCCACGCCATCGAGATATGCACCGATCTCCACTGATGAATATGAATCCAATCACATGCCAAGTGAATCCAACAATGATGTCACTTCGAATGAAGGATCGGATGAGACAGAGCACACACCCAAGGATTTTGAACAAGGTCCGTGGTTCGACCCCAATAATTCCACATATGGATGGGGCAAATGTCTACAGACGATGCAAGTGGAGATGGCCGCAATGGCCTTTGGGATAGCAGATCTCAAATACACAGAGAGTATATTCATGACCCTAGCTGAAGATGAGCCAGACAGTTATAGAGAAGCGATGAACTCACCAGAAGCAGAATACTGGAGACCTTCGTGTCAGGCGGAATATGACACCCTCATGGGTTACCACACCTGGACACTAGTAGAGAGACCTCCCAACACCAATATTGTTGGAAACAGATGGGTCTTCAGAATCAAGTGAGACAATCTAGGAGCAGTTGATAAATTCAAATTGAGACTCGTCGCACAAGGATTCACACAGATTGAAGGGCTCGATTACAATGAGACATTCTCACCTACTATCAGGTTCATGACCATCAGACTCATCCTCGCCATTACTTGCAGATATGATCTTGAATTACGACACATTGATACCAAAGGTGCATACCTTAACGGGAAACTCGAGGACGACGTATACATGTGCCAACCCGAGGGCTTCATCATCAAGGGGCAGGAACACCTTGTGTGTAAATTGCACAAAGGCATATATAGGCTCAAACAGTCAGGACGAGTCTGGCATCAGACTCTAAAAAGAGGATTAGAGGCATTAGGTTTCACAGCAGGACACGCCGACTCCACCGTATTCTTCCGGTTCAGGGACCAGCACTCAATCGAACTGGCCGGATGGTATGTTGATGATGGGCTCCTCGCCGCTAATTCCACAGAGTCTATGGATCAAATGATCCGAGACATAGGTGGATCATTTGATATCCAAGACCTCAGAACCCCAGAGCAATTACTAGGAGTTAAGATCAAATGTGATTGAGAGGCAGGCACAATACACATATCGCAACCTGCATTCATCAACACGGTTGCGAGGGGATTCAATATAGTGATTGGAAAACCCACCACATCACCAATGGATAATGCCACTAAATTCCAAAAATCATCCATCAGTGACACACATATTGACATACCATATGCCTCCCTCATAGGAAGCATCAATTACTGTGCCATTGCCACTCGACCAGATATCTCCTATGCCACGAATAAATGTGCTCAGTTCATGTCGAAACCATCACTTCAGCATTGGGAAGCAGCTAAACGAATCGTACAATACCTTCTACAACCTGAGACCACGGAATCCTTTTCAAACAGGAGGGTGAGGGAGTAGAAGGGTACGCACACAACCTCACCGGCTTCACAGACGCGGATTTTGCAGGAGATCCGAACGACAGGAAGTCAACATCAGGGTGGATTTTTACCTTCAATGGATCACCCATTTCATGGGCTTCCAAGAAACAGGGGCTTGTCACCCAATTGTCGATGGAATCAGAACTAGTTGCCAGCTCCTTCACATCAGCCAAAGGGATCTGGTTAATACGACTCGCCAAGGATTTCAAAATCAATTTCATTCCAATTCCCTTATTCACCGACAACCAGTCCTTCATCGCGCACTCTGAGAATGACATCAGCAACACCCGAACGAAACACATTGACGTCCACTATCACTACACAAGATCAGATCGCCAATGGAAATATTAAGCTCCATTATATTTCTACACTCAGTAACCTCGCTGATATCTTAACAAAAGCTCTATCACCATGCAAACATGTCTCTACCCTCGATTCCCTCAGGATCTCACATGTTTGAGGGGGTGTGTTGTGATATACACAACTATTCTATTTTAAGTCATCTATGTATACAAAGAAACTAATAAAAGAAGAAAAGAAAAAAATACTAAAAAGATAGGAATGACACATACGACGGACATCGACACAGACGACAGATACATGAAATCACAAACAGCTATCTTATCTATAGATCAGATAAGATACAGGGATACGGGCGTCGACCACGTGTGGCCGATCAGAGATAGCGCACCTATCGACTGATGGTATCGGCCATGACATCAACAGGCGCCAGGCCACAGGAACCGAGGAGGTGCAGGCACTAAACGCTGCAGAGGAGTGTAGACTGCACAGGAGCACCGGATGTCACGGAATGACTACAGAATGTCATTCCTAATACATGTGCTCAATCAGCTGCCCCACAGAAGAGGCCCAGAGACAGCGGCCCCATCACCAAGACTAGCATTTATGCTAGGCAGGAGGGATTTGATTTCTATTTTCTATTGAGCTCCATGACACGACCAGCTGACTACTATCTTGACACCATGTAGACAGGGGCTTTGTATAATAGGTACAAGACTCTATTCCAAAGCTTAACACCCCTGACACTATCCCCATCACTCCCATGATTTTATGACTATAAGTAGTCATCCTTCTAGTTTCAAGTAGTTTTTCGACCCATTGACTCACTATCTCGAACACTAGTAGTTACCACTAGTATAGTATAAGTAGCTACTACAAATGTATGAATCAATCATCCAGAATCAACTGTTTCACCCCTTGAAGTGACTGTAGTCTTGTTTGAGAGCTACAGAACCTAAATCTCGATAGTTTACTCCAATTCTTCGTTGAGAGTTCACTATTATTGTTTACTCTAGACTACCTCAAAAGTGAAGCTTTTTGACTTAGTTATCCTCTAGATCGACACCATTCTCTTGTCAACGCGGTCACGTGACCTTCATCCATCAGTGCCGGACGCGCCTCGGGAGGCTTAGTCAGCACACAAGAGAGGGACAGATATAGTGGTCCCAACCACTGAGCAATAGAAATTATTTGCTAAAGGCACAATCTAATGTTTTAATCACAAAACTTACCCCCTTTCCGACTCTGCGTATATCTTGATTAGTGGACATCAAATAAATATTTCAAAGTAAGCCATATCTTACTACTACTGCCCTCATTGTCACTGACCACTGTCTTCTTGAAGCCAGCAATTGCTTCCTGATGTGCATCATCCTAAGAAACATGGGAGGGGATTCCGTGCTTGGAAACGATGTGGACCATGAAGAGCTGTGTGAGCTGGGCAGAAGTGATGGTGTCGTAGGTCAGAATAAAGATAGACTGCTTGGTAAGGCGGTCAACGATAACTAGAATGGTATCATAGCCAGATGACTTAGGTGTTATTTGGGTAGTAGGAGGGAGATGAAGGTCAGAGACAGAGATAGAGATGGAACACAACGCGCAACGTGCAAGAGACGAAACACTAGCGAGGACACTGTTAACTCACTCAACCGGACTCCTCATGGGAGTGAAGGGCTAAAACCATTGGATTTGTTGTAACTATGGCACTACCTACTTATACATGTGATGGATATGCGAGTGCTTGGTCAGGGGACCGCAGAGTGGGAACTAGATAGGAGTATCCTAATGCGGATGGGCCTGGGAAAATGCTGGTTCGTGACACAGGCAGCACTGACATAGTACAGAGATGAACTAATATATACTAGTTTACAACACACCCCTTCAAACCTGATCAACTCCGAAACATGAGGTTTTGATGAGGTTTGCACGAATGAAACTAGATCATTAAGCAATGTGTTGAAGATAAGGAGGATGATGCGGGGCTGATATGGAAGGACGGCGTCGGTGACAGCAAGAGCGCGTGTAATCGGGTCATCGGATCATCGAAAGCAAGAGTGCGTGTAATCGGGTCATCGGATCATCGAAAGAAGTTGGCGAACAAGAAGAGTGGAGGGGGAGTCAGTGCACAGTGCAGAGGTGTACAGAGCGGATGCAGGCAAGGACATAGTGCGGAGGCTACTGGCTGTGTTGGAACTGCATTTAAAGGCCGCGGTGATGCTGGAAAAGAGAGCAGCAGCCATGTAGGCTGTGGAACAGCAGTGGTTGCAGCGCTGGACATATGGATAGGGGTTAGAGGCATTGCTGCGTGGAATGGATGAGGGCCGGTGAAGAATCAGCGGCAACGGCGCAGCGTGCACAGACTGTGGTCCTAGGGTTTGGTACAGCCTCTGAGAATCGTATGGGTCGTATATAGAGGTGTGAAAAAGGTGAGGGAGCGAGTGGGGGCCGCGGGCGCGAGTGGATGGAGTTGCGCGCCCAGCGCGGCTTAGAGAACCTCCAGAAGGGTTTGGGGACCTCTTGAGAGTCCCCAAGGGTCGATGTGGGTCCTACTGGGCCTGTAGAACAATCGCCACTCACCTGGAATGAGTTGGGTGGTGGATGCCCGAGTGGATGACGTTGCACGGTCGGCACGGCTCGCACAATGAACGGATGAGCCTAGGGGGCCTCTTGATGCCTCCCAGACGCGGATGCACACCCCTTGAGGCATGTGCCGTTGTCTGCGCTAGCCTGAAGCGAGTTGGAATGCAGATGGGATGGTGGATGAGTGTTGGGCGGTGGTTGAGGCTTACACGCCATCCAGATGGTCCTGGGGGGTCAGTGGGAGTTCCCCAGGGTAGATGCAGGGCTTATCAAGGCTGCTGGATGATCATGGCTTTTCTTGAGTGAGCTGGCCGGTGGATGCGTGAGTCCAGTGGCAATGTCGACGATGGCGGCGACTGTGTGATGTGGCACATCACGAATGGCGATGGCGACACAACTGGCAGGTCTGGCCAGTCGGGAGAGGTGGATGGAGCACAAGGGTGAGAGGATGATGAGTAAACCACCCCTTCAAGTCAGTGAGTCTGAGTATCGAGGATTCAGAGACTTGCACCTAGAGAAATGCGCCCAAAGTACGAGATGGCATGTAGTACTCGTAGTACTTGTGATATCACAGCGTATTCGGATCTAGCTCGCCGTCGGCGAGACCGAGACTCTTAATCTGTTATTTGGGTAGTAGGAGGGAGACAAAGGTCGGAGACAGGGATAGAGATGGAGCACAACACACAATGCGCAAGAGATGAAACACTAGCAAGGACACTGTTAACTCACTCCTCATGGGAGTGAAGGGCTAAAACCATTGGATTTGTTGTAACTATGGCAACTACCTACTTATACATGTGATGGATATGCGAGCGCTCGGTCAGGGGACTGCGGAGTGGGAACTAGATAGGAGTATCCTAATGTGGATGGGCCTGGGAAAATGCCGGTTCGCAACACAGGCAGCGCTGACATAGTACAGAGATGAACTAATATATACCAGTTTACAACATTAGGACGTTTCTTGATGAAGTCCATGGATATCGAATTCCAGGGCTGTTCCAGGATCGGAAGTTGCTTCAGGAGGCCATAGGGTTTGTGACATTGGGGCTTGGTGCACATACAGGTGGTGCATGACTTGCAGTAGTCTTGGACCATCCTGCGGAGGAGTGGCCAAGTGTAGGTGTGTCAGATGATGTCAAGGGTCTTGCTTTGGCCTTGGTGTCCTGAGAGCGGATGATCGTGGCTTTGCCAGAGTACGCGGAGTTGTAGATCATTGGTGTCTGGAACATAGATTCGGGACTTGTAGCGGAGGAATCCACCGGAATCAAGGGACCATCCAGGACTGGTTGGGTTATTGAGGTGGGTTGTGGAGATGGGGTCGGAACGAAATGCAGAATGGGTGTCTGAATGGAGAGACTTGGTGTCCATGATGATAGAGGCACGGAGTAGCGGAAATTGCAATGCTGTGGCACACAGGGACGATGCCAGCTGCTCAGTTGAGAATACTGGGCAGAAGTTGTGCAGATTAACACTGGCATAGTCGCTACTTCCCTCTTTTGGGTAGACGTCCCAACGTCTAGTGAGTGCATCGGGTATTGCTCCAAGCTTTCTGGGGTGGAAGCGGATCACCATGTTGATCTGTGAGAGATATTCAGACCAGCAGACTTGACGGCGAGTCAAAATCTTAGTAGTCATGAAATACTCAAGGTTTTTATGATCTGTGACAATGTTGATGGGATAAGTTGGACCTTCAAGGTAGTGTCGCCAAATTTCAAAAGCTTCAAAGATCGGGAGTAGTTCCTTATCATAGATGTCATAGTTGAGTTCCAGGGTGGAAAAGGTGTGGGAATGAAAAGCAATCAGATGAATTTCTCCATCGTCGGGGGATAGGATTGAAAGAATGGCGGCTAGTGCATAGTTGGAAGCGTTGGTTTTGAGTACAAGTTGGGCATTAGGAATCCAGAAACCGAGAATAGGAGCCGTAGTGAAGGCCACCTTGAGGGTTTCGAATGCTGAATGGCATTCCGGAGTGAAATTCCATGGAGCACCCTTCCTGGTGAGACATGTGAGTGGAACAGTAATGTCGGGGGCGGAAAAGGTGTGGGAATGAAAGGCAATTGGATGAATTTTTCCATCATTGGGGGATATGATTGAAAGAATAGTGGCTAGTGCATGAGTTGACCTAAACAAGAAATGAGCACTGATAGATAAATATGCACAAAATAACTTACGACCCCCACATAAAGGAGCCACGTGATGGTCCATGGTGCATGATCATCCAAATGGCAAGCTTGATATTTTCACCACCACAATCTCCATGGGCATGCGATGGACAGCCATACTCAGTTGCTGCATTCAAAAACAAGTCCAAGACGGTAGTAGCATGATTATTGGTGCTGGCACGCAGTGCAACTATCTGTTCTTAGTGTGAGTATGAAATATTCATGTTGCGAAACTGTGTACTGTGTGATCATGTCCATCCACACCTCCGTGAATACCAATTCCATACTGAATCAGTTTGTGCAAGCCACCAAAGTGCCAAATGGTATTTGACATGGTGGAAATGTATTTGCAGTGTAGGAGTGTATCATGTAGGCGGAGTGCCTGTCCGAGGCCATCAACTCATTGCAGTGATTTTCAGACATGCTCCTTCTGTATCCATATGCCATGGCAACCTAGGAATCCCATTGTATATCGAAGTCCAGAGTTTGGACAAAGCTGTTTGTAGAGTTTAAGTAGGAGATCAATATCTATATCATTGAGACTAGAGAAGCGTTGGCTGAGTCCCATTTCTTGCAGCTTATACCTCAAAGTGTTCCAGTGTATTCCTAAGAGCTGTGTGAGAAGTTGTAGACTCAGGCAGCAATTCCCAGATACCACATCCTGCATCCACTCCATGTTCAGTTGCTTCGTTGGCCCATCGACCTGTCCAGTATGGATAGTGGTGACAACTTCCATCCTAGATATGGTATTTGGCTCACTAAACAGGTGTGAATAAAGAATGATGACCCAAATCAGAAAATAGGAAAGACATACTTGTCCTCTGCTCCTTTTTTTAGCTCTACCAGTAAATGGCCTAGACATTGTGCATGTCTTAAGCCATGGTGCTGGTAGCTGAGTAAGTCCCAAGTTCCTCAAGAGGTGGAAAATACATCCTTGTATGCAACCTAAGTGGTATTTGAGATGCAGTGAGTCACCATCCTCACGGTAGAGCATATGTAAGGCTTGCAAATATGACCTAGAAATAATCTGATGAGCTGTGTTGATGTTGTGTCTATTATTATAATGTCAGAAGTGCTTGGGGAATGTGCATTGACTCGAGCACAGAGGCAGACTTGACTTGACTTGTGGTGTGCTTTGACTCGAGCGCAGGGGACTGCGGCTTGTGACTCGAAGCCGGACAGATAAGATTCATGTGTGTCGTTCTACAGTACAAAGCATGTGACTTATACTACTGTGATAGGAGTCTTGATACATGCTAAATAGATATCGAACCATGCAGCCGGCTCCCTACAGATGAGCCATGGTCCATGTAATCAGTTTTGGCTAGTACTCGGACCTTATTGCATGCGTGGTGCCTCAGCTTGGCTCTATGACTCGGTGTGCGATCCAGTGCATGTGGTGGGTTGTTGACTTGCATGTACACAAGGGTGTGCACCTCAGTCCATTAAGGTAGAAGTGTCACCAGGAACCAGCACCCCTGATGTAAGCGAGCGCTTAGATCACGTGACATGCCAAATCGAAGGACTTGGATGTTGATTTTTCAAAAAGTGTGGCAGACCATCAGTTTTGATATATAGAAGTTGTATAAATTTTGTCTATTGTTACTCTACTTTTGATTTGACTTGCTAATATGTTATTGGCAAGGCACTCTGCCCATTGTTTGACCAATTGTAAAGAAGTGGATTCAGAGGGGGGGGGGTCCACAAGACCCCACTCTATAGTAGTGCGTGGGAACCACCGGCGGTTCCCCAGCTTAATCTTTACCTGTCGCCGTCACTACGTAGCATCTGAATTACCACAAACTGGTTGAATTCAGCGTGCCCTTGTGATAAACAGGTATCAAGCCACTCTTGAACCTTCTGCAGTCTTTTAAAAAAGACTGCAGTGCAGACGGCGGTTCACCATTGATAACGCTGTCACCGCAGTGTTTTCATCGCGGGAATATTCCGAGTCCGAGTTGGACTCGATGATGGAGAGGAGGAAGGGACGGCTCACTCGCTGGGTGAAGGCGTGCGAGATGATGCCCAGCGAGGCGTGGTTCTGGGCAGAGGCCAGCAAGGAGCGTTGGCAAAGCCTCTGCAGGGCCATGGACAAACACGATGGCGTCCCTCTGGGACACATCCACGCACCATGGCACCTCAAGCACCCTCAGGCCTTCCAGCAGCCGGCCAGACAGGTCGGCCACGCTGTGCGTGATGCGTGACGTGACGCCACACTTGCCGACACCGCCTCCACCGCCCACACCACGCATCCGTGCTCTATGTTGCCCCAGGCGCACACGGACGACGGCACATGCTCCAAGGTGTGTCCATCCACCCTGGGGAACCCCCAGGAGCCCCCCAGAGCTGCGAAGGACCCGCGTAAGCCGCCTTTGCCGCGCAGCGTCATCCACGGGCCCCAGGTGCCATACCGGCCGCCCTGCTCGTTCCCAGCGAGCGGGAACGGTGGTGCACGCTCCTTGGAGCATGCATCCACCTCTGGGGGCCCTCCAGAGGCCCCCAGAGCCGGCCAAACATCACGAACGCCGTGCCCGGCGCCTGTGGCCATCCACCCTCGCCTGCGGCCCCAGGGGCCACCCTGCTCGCTCCCAGCGAGTGGGAACGGTGTGGTGTGCGCTCCTTAGAGCGTGCATCCACCTCTGGGGACCCTCCAGTGGTCCCCAGAGCCGGCCAGATGTCACGCACGCCGCGCAACGACATCCGCATGCCCCAGCTGCCCCGCTCGTTCCCAGTGAGCGGGAACAGTGCTGCATGTCCCAAAGGACGTGCACCCACCGCTGGGAGCCCTCAAGGGGCCCCCAGAGGCTGCTGGGCACTGCGAAAGCCGCGCCCGCAGCGCCGCTCCGCCCACCCTCGCTCGTGGCCGCATGCAGGGCCGCCCCCGTCAGCGGCGGGTGCCACGCGGCGCACCGGGTCCCCAGCAGACACCCAGGCTGCTGGGGCCCCCTGTGGCATGCCAGGGCTGGCCCACCGCCGCATCCGCGTTCACGCGCGGGCCCAGAGGCGGTCCCCGCCGCCATGCTCTCCTGTCAAGGGGAGGGTGCGGCACGCCCCAAGGGGCGTGCATCCGCATCTGGGGACCCACCAAAGGTCCCCAGAAGCTCCCAGTTGCGGCATATGTCGCAACCGCCGCATTGCCGGCCCCCTGCAGAGCCACCGCCATTCAGGGTGGCCCCTGGGCAACGCAGCAAGCCCCCAGCCATCATGAAGATCGGCAAGGAACTCCACCAAGCCGAGGAGATCAGGCTGCGAGATGCGGCCACGCTGGAGAACGTCCAGACGGCCCTCCACCCATGCGGGGAACGTGAAGCACCACGTCAAAGTGCGCGACAGTCCGCAGCTAGCGAACGTGGCCATGATGCAGAAGACCCATGACAAAAGGAACTGGACAGGCAGCGAATGCCGCCGCCAGCCGTCCCGGTCGAACAGGACGTGAGGTTCAGAAATGAACCCCAAGAGCAACTGGCTGCCCCCATGGACAGCCGCAAGATGATCCAACAGATCGTCAGAAAGCTGTGCCTCTGCCTGCATCACATGCCTGGCGTGCACACAAATGCACATCCGTTGTGTCCAGGTCCATGGACACAATGCCCAGCGGCTGTATGCAGCCGCTGTTTGGCCATGAAGCAGTCAAGTATTGACCACTTCAGTAATTTCATTGCGTAGGGCTCCTCCGAGTCCTACGGGTGACATTGTGTCACAAAGCGGTCAATTATAGACCGCTTGGTTATTCCTTGCATAGGGCCCTGCCGGGTCCTATGGCTGCATAACTGCTATCCTTCGCAGTTAGGCACCAATGATGCCTAGGTCATTGGCTGTTCAGTTCCCCACAGACATCACCTGTCTGTGGGTTTGAGAGCATTCAAGTTGTTCTCAACCGTGGGTTTCGGTTCAGAGGGGGAAGAACCATGCCCCCAAACCAACCAACCACCCACTACAACCTGGGAGTGCCGGTGAAGCCGGCACAGCCACTGGTGTTCAGAATGATGAACACCAGAACAGATGTGTTGGCACTATGCCAACACATCTGCCATGATGCCATGTCATGGCATCATGCCATTCATGTCAGATCTGAGGCATCAGATCTGCGGTTATTCTGAGGTACATCAGAATGACCTGGTCCACACACCCATCCCTTTCTCAAGGTCAAAGGGGTGCTTCTTTTGGCTCACCCAGTGGGTTCCTTCTAGAAGGGGAGGGTGTAAAGAAGTGGATTCAGAGGGGGGGGGGGGTCCACAAGACCCCACTGTATAGTAGTGCGTGGGAACCGCCGGCGGTTCCCCAGCTTGATCGCATCTTACCCTTATACTGTCACTACATAGCATCAGAATACCACACCTTGGTCAAGTTCTGTGTGCCCTTGTGACTCAAGGCATAAGATCGTCATCTTTACACCAATGCACTGGGTCATGTGTCACAGGTCCCCTGGAATGGTCATGCGTCATCGGAGCCGAGGTCCAAGCGCTGAGAAAAGCTGACAAATCATGTCACATGATGTGCCAAATGTTGAGTTCGCAAAATACTAAAAGTGTCCAAAATGGTTCCAAAGGATGAAATAAAGCATTTGGTAAAAAAAAGGCATTTTTCTTACATGTACTTCAAGGGAGTATAACTCAGCTATCATGAATTATTTGGCTAAATCCTTTCCTACAAGTTCAAGCTAGGTATATTTAGAAAACCTCTTAGGACTTAGATATGCCAAAATGTGATGTGGGTGGGTGGAATTAAGAATGTCAAGAGGTGGCTGGTAGCTTACATAAGGGGTGCTGGTTCCTGGTGTCTTCTACCTTACCTTGTGGTTACAACAGTGTCCCCACCTGCTTGGTTGACCTGGACCTGGAAAATCTGGGAATGTGGGTAGGAGGACCATGTGGGCGACAGGTTTGGAGTTTATTTTGACTTTCTTTACTTGTCACCATTGCTTCTCGAAGCTCTACCTGCAGTTTTCTACTAATACCATAGATAATGACTGTATTACTCATCATAGGGAGTTTTACATAGAAGATGGTTCAATCACATTACAGGTATGAGATTCTAGTTAGATTACAAGCTAAAACTAAATACCGGTCCAGTGTTAAGACCCGTTCCCGAGTCCAGACCCGAGGTCTCGGCCTTGGTTCTCGCTCGGGAACCTTCGGGCGTAACTCGGGTTCCCTATCGGTTCGTCATTCACCCTGATCCCCATTCCTAGATAGTCCTGTTCCATTTCTGATGATCGTCTGTCAACCCTGCTTCCTGCTCGATACGGGCATTGATGCCCTCTTTCCGTTCCCTGCAAATTAGTATATAAACCCCCCGTCATGTACGCTAATTCCTCAGTTCTGATATCGACTTAGATTCCTCATATCTTCCGCTCCTCTGTCTGATCCTCGTTTCCGAACCTCGGCTCCATCTCCGAATCTGTTTCCCAAAATTAGGGCAGAACACTGTAGTGGGCGCAACCTACGAAGTTGAAGCCAAGCCCTCTGTTCCCGAACTTCGGTTACCTCGGCTCAGCCCTCGGGTTGAGTCTTAAGTATGACTTACGTTCTTAACAGTATATCAGAACTCTCACACGCAGTTGTTCGATATGCCTATCACTAGACCTTACACCCATTCCCGCGGTAGCCGCGTCACCCCGACCATAGAGGCCCGCCGTGTTGGATGCATTTATGCTCCTGCACCAAAATCAAGCATAATATATTCGATTTATTGTATGGCGTTTCAATTTCTTCTCACATTGTTCTTGTACCATGCATTCACTTCTCTGATTATTTTCGAAATTTTCCAGTCACTCCCTACCTCTCCATTTCATTTTGTTATCTCTATTTTCACAAGCGGCTGCACCCAGCAGAGTTTGAAATGACTTCGACGTGCGAGCTCTTGAGCGCTAAAGGGCCAGGTGCATGTATATGCCTTCTGAGACAGGATAGTACTCCTCTCTCAGTGACAATAAATTCACTGAGAGAGGTGAGTAGTATTCTTTGTATTTTCATAGCATGTTGACTGAAAATCATGTAGTGAATTTGATTCTAGGTATTTTATTAATATAACAGTGACAATAAATTCACTGAGAAAGTGAATTTGATTCTAGCATTCTAAGAACTCTACCGAACCTTCCCTGCCATAACCCCGAGTTGCTAACACGCCGTGCATGAAGTGCTTCACACCACCCCGAAAACCCCCCATTCCGTCACCGCTATGACAACCCCCCTCCACCTTCGAACTCATCTTGACGCCAAGTTATAGGTGTTGGTCACGGACACATTAGCAAGGTTCCCGAGGATCCCCGCGGTGAGTCCCCCGACCCTAGCGACCCCGGAGACGGTGGTCATGGCGGCAATAACGACTCCAGTTCCGAGCACAATTCTGATCCTGATGCAGAGGCCCCGAGACTGAACCCCAACCCGAATGCAGAGGCAGACGGCGAGGAACAGGTTGGGCGCCATATGCTCGCAGCTTTGGACAATGGACTCGGTGGAGGAGACCGCGCCGACTCATAGGCGAAACTTCAGGAGCCCGACCAATTTGATGGCTCGGACCCGAAAAAGCTCCGAGGTTTCCTTCTCCAGTGCATGTTGAATTTCCGTGCCAAACCCCAAGCTTTCCGAGATGGTTCTGCGAAAGTGAACTAGGTCCTGTCCTTCCTCAAGGGAACGGCTCTCGATTAAGCCCATCCTCACTGACAACCCCGTTAACAAGCCCCTTTGGGCCTCGGATTACGGCATCTTCATGGAAGAACTTTACCTGAACTTCAGCCTCTATGACCAGGCTGCCGATGCCAAGGTAGAGCTCGAAAACCTCGTCATGAGGGACAGTCACAGGGCAACTCGGTTTTTTGTCAACTTCTACAGACTTGCATCCATGCTTCAGCACAACAACTCGGCTTTGCATCGCCAAGCTTACCTTGCATTGCCGAAGCGAATCAAAGACGAAATGGTGCATTTCGACAAACCCCGATCCCTTGATGACCTCCGAGATCTGGTCCAGAAAATTGACCAAAGGTATTGGGAGCGTCGCAGTGAAGCCTCTCGCAAGACTCAATCCGTGCCCAAACCCGAGGCCAAGGACAAGTTCAACCAAACCCGAGCCCCCAGAATAATGACCGACATCAAGGTCAAAGTTCCGGCAACTCCAATGCCAACGCCGGTAATAACAATCACGGCAAAGGCAAGGACAAGCATAAGGGGAATAACGCGCCCAAGGGTCAGAAAGAACCTGACTATGCTAACAAGCTCAGCAAGGATGGCAAACTCACGCCCGAAGAACGCCAGCGTCGCATGGATAACAACCTCTGCCTAGTCTGCACGCAGAGTGGCCACTGTGCGAAGGAATTCCTGAAAGCCACGTCGGCTCGGGCTGCAACGGCTTCTGAAGGGAAGACGTCCGATAACAAGGCCGAATCATTGGCTTCGGGCGCAAAAAAATAGTCAGTGACCCTCCAACCTCCGCGCAAAGCGAGGGTCGTGTTGACTCAACTTGCGCAGTAGGGGAGGTAAGAATCAACACTTCTGCTCTCTTTTCTCCGAACTCTCTTGTAATTAGTTTGTCCTCGTCTCTTGTCCCGAACGAAAATTTTAAAGCACTAGTAGATTCCGGCTCTACCCATTGTTTCATAGAATCTGTCTTTGTCCGTAAATACAGTCTCCGAACCCATTCCGTAGACCCGATTCCGCTCCATTTATTCGATGGTAGTACAAACTCGGTAATTACTGAAGCTGTAGAGCTACCTATCTGTTTACCCGATGGTCACACCCATTCCATAGACTTTTATGTCACCCCCATTGATTTGTCTGTTTCGGTAGTTCTCGGACACAACTGGCTCACCCGCTACAATCCGTTGATTGACTGGGTATTGGGCAGTATTACTTTCTGAACTTCCCTTCCGGGCAGTCCTGTGGACCCCCCGCCGGCTTCAGCTCGTGCCGCAACAGCCAAGCCACCCCCGAGTCTGGAGGCCCCTCGGGTAGCCCTCCTCAACGCTGCGGCATTTTACCATGCCTGCAAGTTAGAGGGTTCCCAGTGCTTCCAGCTAAATCTGGCGACACCCGAGACCAAGGCTTTGGCCCGCTTGGCTTCCGCAAAATCCAAACCCGTGGACCTCAAGGATGTCCCGCCGGAGTATCATGACTTCACGGATGTGTTCAGCAAGTCCAAAGCTGATACCTTGGCTCCACACCGACCCTACGATCTCAAGATCACTCTGGAGGACGGCACTACGCCCCCTCAACCTCTGTTATATTCACTCTCTACCTTGGAGCTTGCTACGCTTTGAGCGTTCATAGATGAGCATCTGAATATGGGTTACATTCGGCCCACTCGGTCTTCACACGGAGCCCCCATCCTCTTTGTCAAGAAGAATAGCGGTGAACTTCGGCTTTGCGTCGATTTCCGAGCACTCAACAAAATTACAAAGAAAGATCACTATCCACTTCTGTTGATTACCAACTTATTGGATGCGCCCCGAAAGGCTCGGATCTATACAAAAATCGACCTTTGGCACGCATTCCATCTAGTCCGAGTGGCCGAAGGCGACGAGTGGAAAACAGCTTTCCAGACCCGTTACGGCTCTTTCGAATGGCTGGTCATGCCATTCGGCCTTACCAATGGTCCTGCGGTCTTTCAATGTTTCATGAATGACATCTTTGGAGATATGCTTGATGTATGCGTCGTCGTGTACCTTGACGACATACTCATCTACTCCGAGGACCCAGTCAAACATAGGGAACACAGCCTCTACGCCAAACCTGATAAATGCGAATGGCACCATGACTCTGTGGAATTCCTCGGGTACATGCTCTCTACCGATGGATTTACCATGTCCGAAGACAAAGTCCAAACAATCCGCAATTGGCCCAAACCTCGGAAGGTAAAAGACATACAGTCCTTCCTCGGCTTCGCCAATTTTTACCAGCATTTTATCTTCAATTATTCCGACATCACTGTTCCCTTCACTCAGCTTACCTGTAAAGGCACCCCATGGGCATTTACCGAAGAGTGCCGAAAGTCCTTCAATTACCTCAAGGAGGCTTTCACTTCGGCTCCGATCCTGTCACATTGGGTTCCCGACCGACCCATGGTCGTGGAAACCGACACTTCAGATTATGCCCTTGGCGCGATCCTGTCTCTGTTCGACGACGCAGGCGAACTTCATCCCGTTGCCTTCCACTCTCAAACTTTTTCCAGTGCTGAACTAAATTACGATGTCCACGATAAAGAGCTACTCACAATTTTTGAAGTGTTTCAACATTGGAGACATTACTTGGAGGGCTCGGGCTCCCCTATCGACGTTGTCACAGATCACAAAAACTTGGAGTATTTTTCCACCACTAAGTTGCTAACCCAACGACAAGCCCGCTGGTCCAAATTCCTCTCACAATTTAACCTCATTATTCGGTTCCATCCCAGAAAGCTCGGTACAAAACCCGACGCTTTAACTAGACGATGGGATGTCTACCTTAAAGAGGGAGGTAATGACTACGGCTCAGTCAATCCGCAAAACTTCTGACCGATTTTCACAAACCAACAACTATCGGAATCACTCCGGGCAACTTACCTGCTTGCACCCATCCTCCGAGCAAGCACTATGATGGACTCCGAGAAGCTTCATGCCATCATCTTAGCCATTCTGACATCTGACCCTGTTGCATGCCGGCATCTCGGTGATAGTTCCGACCCGAGATGGACGCAAACTGACAACGGCTTCCTACACCACGACGGCCGCATTGTCATGACCTGTCTGTTTCTCTTACCCCACTGCCTCTACGTACCCCCTCGTCACTCCCTAGCATCTTCGCCAGAGTTCGCCTCACCCTCCGACCACTCCTCCTCTACGTCCACTCTATTCGCTGTTCGCCCCATTCTCTGAACCGCTATTCGCTGCTCGCACATTTCGCCAGCAGGCACGCCATCAAATATGATCAATACCATTTACCCGGCATGATGGTTCATCACTAACCCCATCATCTTCTTAATCTAACCCCTTTGGGTATTCATATGGCCAAAGTGTGTTCGTGGGACGCCCCTTCCATAGGTCGTGCGGGATCAACCCAGTAGACAAAGAGTCCGTGCAGGGTAGCATGTATGTGGGTTCCAAGACATGGTTTCGTACATAAGTGCCTTCGCCACCTTTACTCTCCATCGTTTCATGTTCGCACTCTTCCCTCACTCTATTGTATGTTTATTCCATCTATTTAGTATCATGACTGCGCACCCCTATCCACGCCTGACTCACGATGGCCTCTTTCCTATTCGCTGATACCTTACGAGCATTCGATATAAGTAGTTTACATTCGCATGTATATTCTCCAGTTCCATTATCATACATCGTTCATCTTGTGCAAACTTGACCTCGCTGTGATCATCACCTTGAGCCTTCTCCTGGAGATTTCTATCTTCGACCAGAAGAGGACTTAGGCATCACTGGTGAGTTCTCATACTTCATCTTCGTTACCTTAGCCTTCCAACTATTTTCTGTGCTGTCGGCCAAGGGCTCCAAAGGAGCACCTTCGCCAGCGAAGGGATTGTTGCTACTTAGACAGCCCTTCCGTAACACCTTGCACGTTACATCGTCAAGTGCCACGGGCTATTTTGCTATGACTGTAGATAGGGTGAGCCCCATTCGGGCAACCCTCTTATCTTGTGAACATTTATCGGTTCACCTATTCGCCGAACGGCATACTTATTCGCACAAGTTATTCGGGCATTCACTGCATTCACTAATACACGATATTAACGCCCAAAAACCAATCTTGACACGCATATACGTTCCCGATGCCGACGATCTCCGGCTCCGAGTACTCCAGTACAAACATGACCATGTACTCTCGGGAAATTTCAGCCAAAACAAGACCCTTGCTCTAATCCGCCGGGAATACACCTGGCCCGCAATTCGGTCTTTTGTCATCGACTTCTGCAAGACTTGTACCACTTGCTCCCGTTCGAAGTCACAGCATCACCGGCCCTATGGCACCCTCAAGGAGCTCCCGATACCCGAGCAACCTTGGAATTCCATCTCCATGGATTTCATTGAGCAGTTGCCGGCTCCTCAGGATTCACTGCGATCCTCGTGGTAGTCTGCCGCTTAACCAAGCAGAGCATCTTCATTCCGACGTACGACGCGATCACTTCCCCTGACCTAGCCCGCCTGTTTGTCTTGCATGTGTTCTCGAAGCACGGTGTCCCAAGCCATGTGACATCGGACCGAGGTTCAGAATTCGTATCCCACTTTTTCCGTTCCCTCGGCAAAGCTCTCGACATGAACTTGTATTTTACCTCCGGTTATCACCCCGAAGGCGATGGTCAAACCGAACGTGTAAACCAAACTCTCGAACAATATCTCCAAGTATATTGCAACTACCAACAAGACAATTGGTCCGAGTTGCTCCCGCTTGCCGAGTTTGCGTACAACAATGCTCCCAGCGCCACTACCGGCATTTCGCCGTTCTTTGCCAACAAAGGCCACAACCCGAACTTGACGGTTCACCCTGAAAGGGACCTCGCTTCCTCTCGGGCCCAAGACTTCACAGCTGACCTTGACCAGCTTCACACTGCCTTGAAAGAGCAAATCAAATCCACTCAATCTCGGTACCAGGTCTCAGCTGACGCGCATCATGCTCCCGCCCCTGAGTTCGCGACCGGATCCTTAGCATTTGTAAAAGCGCAGTTCTTCCGGACAACCCGGCCCTCAAAGAAGTTGGCTGAAAAGCACCTCGGCCCCTTCGAGATCATTGGACAGGCTGGATCCCGAGCTTACATATTGCGGCTTCGGGACAGCCTTCGGGCAGTCCACCCGGTCTTCCATGTCTCAATGCTCGAACCCGCGACCCCAAATGTCATTCCGAACCGGGTTCAGTCTCCGCCACCTCCAGTCGAGATCGACGGTGAGACCGAGTATGAGATTTCTGAGATCCTTGATTCCAAGATCGACCGATGCCGTAGACCTTGTAACCTCCTATACCTTGCCCGTTGGGCTGGTTATGAAGGTACCAATGAGGAGACGTCATGGGTCCTCGCAACCGAACTCGGCCATGCATCCGAGATCATGAATGACTTCCACTCGGCCTACCCTGCCAAGCCTGGACCATGGGTTCCTTGAACCCAAGCTTCGGCTCCCCATTTCTTTTCACTCATTATATGGTCACTTTCTTAGTTAGACACAAACACTCTTTTGCTATGTTTTATCCTGGCCACCTTGCCGAATAAGTTACGCTTGTAGTTTCTCAGCCCCACATCCGTCCCCTCACTCCCTGTTTTCACCTATCACTCCCGTTTCCGACCCCAAACCCCAGACAAAAAAAAAACACCAAGAAAAAAGATTCACATTATTCTGAGAAAAAACATCAGTAGTATTTAGTCCTCTCTCATAGTCACATCCCCATCCACATCCATTCCGTCTTCATTTCCCGACTCCGCACCCAAACCCCCTTCCCTCGCATTATCCACGTCCTTGTCTCCGTGTCCCGATCCCGAACCCATATCTGTCCCCGCTCTTTCCTCTTCCTTATCCTCCTTCTCCTTTCCCTTGTCCCCACTTCCCGAACCCGATCCCCCCACGAACCCGAACCCCTCCCAATCTGCACCCGAACCCGAGCCCCAAACTCTGGCTTCTTCAGCCGCACCTGTCCACCATTGAACCCGCTTGCTAAGGCGAGTGTTTTGCCGATGCATTCTCTCGGCAAACTCCAGTATTCCCTGGAGCGTGTCATGCATTCGCTCGAAAAGAGTGTTTTGTTGAGCCAGAAGCTCCCAAATGGCCGCCAAGGCCTGATCCCCGGAAAGGCCCGTCAACTTAGGCCGCCTGGCCTCGGTGGGCAATCCAGATCCATTTCCGGATCCCAACCCTGAAGGACCCGTTTTTATTTCAACCGATGGTTTGGCACCCGTCGGCTTCATTGGCGTTGACCTTGGCGCCTTTGCTGCCGGTACCTCAGCCCCAACCCTGCGCTTCCACTTTCCCTCGGTAAAACTGCAATGAACCTTGCGGTCATTACAGTCTCGGCATGCCATATTAGTCCCCCATATGCAGGAGACTTTCTGCCGATAGCAGTTGTCGCAAGGGAATTCCTAAATCACAAGTCAGTAGCCGAACCGAGCCATAACGGAAGACTTACTTCTTCCTCTTCTGACTCCTCCTCCTCGGCTTTCGCCTTGTGTTGCCGCTCCTTTTCCTCCTCAGCTTCTTTTGCTTTCCAGGCATCGTCCTCCCTCCTCTTTTTTTCCGCCACGTCCTTGCACTCCTGGGCGAGGCGACGCTTCTCCTTCAGTTCCTCCCTCTTCCTCTCTGCCTCTCATTCCTCACGCTCGAGCTCTGCGTCGAGTTCCTCGATTGTGGGCTCTTGGGCATCTTGGATGTCTGACATGAGGATTTTGATGGTGATGGGAGGAAGCAGAAAAAGATATGCGAAACAAAGCTTATGTAATACCCCCGTCCCAGCAATCTCTGGGATCTCACTTATGGCCTCATGGGTTCGGCCATAAGGGGGAGGTACTGTTAAGACCCGTTCCCGAGTCCGGACCCGAGGCCTCGGCCTTGGTTCTCACTCAGGAACCTTTGGGCTTAACTCAGGTTCCCTATCGGTTCATCATTCACCCTGATCCCCATTCCTAGATAGTCCTGTTCCATTTCTGATGATCGTCTGTCGACCCTGCTTCCTGCTCGATACGGGCATTGATGCCCTCTTTCCATTCCTTGCAAATTAGTATATAAACCCCCCGTCATGTACACTAATTCCTCAGTTCTGATATCGACTTAGATTCCTCGTATCTTCCGCTCCTCTGTCTGATCCTCGTTTCCGAACCTCAGCTTCCAGCCGAATCCGTCTCCGAATCCGTTTCCCGAAATTAGGGCGGAACACTGTAGTGGGCGCAACCTACGAAGTTGAAGCCAAGCCCTCTGTTCCCAAACTTCGGTTACCTCGGCTCGGCCCTCGGGTTGAGTCTTAAGTACGACTTACGTTCCTAACATCCAGATTGAAAATGTCCTCTACAAACTCCATATGTCACTCCTTTGAAAATTTCCAGTTGTCTTCGAAGGCATGTTTTCCATGCTGGCAAGCTCTTCACAGCCCAACCACCATGAGGGAATGAGCGATGAAATCCCTGTTATACTGGGTCTGCCATTTACAGTAAAAAAAATGGATTATTTATTGTGGTAGTTTATGAGTCAGTAAGCCAGCATTAAATCACATCTATTAATGGTTAAACTAAAACACCCTAGCTATATTTCAGATCCTCCCCCCTTAGATGGGCCTGTTTTTATCCTTGAGCTCAGAACATTTCTACAGATAGATGTCGCCAGGTCTTTTGCAATCCAGGCCCTCTCTAACACTTCCCTGAACCTTTCTCCTGCTCAGCAGCTCTCTCTTGCACTTAGATTCCAAATTAGTAACTGGATTGGATTAGCTTTTAAAGAGCTTGTTGCAACACCAGCTCATCGACTCAGCCTGGAGGATGTGTCATTGTTTGGTCTCACGATCATGCATATTATCCACCCTACACAGTCAGAAATACACCATCTTCATCTCGTGCTTGCATATAACCCACTGAAGATGGAAAAATATGATGCAGTGCAAGAGACCCACTCTCAGCTGCCAGGCTAGCTGGGAAGCTGCCTGGTGGGATGGGTTTGCATGCCACTATTTGCATCCACTTGCCAAGTTCGAGTCCACAAATATTGTGGGTGTCACACCAGCCTGCAGGCTTCAGGCCATGGAATTGATCAGAGACCATGGAGTTTTTGACAGGGAGTATGGTACATTGGAGGAGGGACTGAAGTTGCTTAAGAAGTTTGAGGGAATGGCTGTTGGTGTTTAAATTTTTTGATTTTATACCGGTCTTTACTGCTCACTACTATCAGATTACAGTACTCATTTAATCAATGGTATTAATTTTTTTTGATTACAAATGATTGAAATAATAATTGGACAATGTTGCGCGCGCGGGAAAAACGATTTTTGTGCAGTTTGACGCCCATACGGGTGAGGGCATCGAGGAAGGTGAACTAAACTTCAGAATAGGAAAGGAAGGGCGATGCTAAGTATTGCCAGTTTGCGGGTCCTGTGGGACCTGAAATGGGATGCAACAGTTTCTTTCTATATTACGCCCTTGGCTGTTCTCATGATGATGAGTTGAGTGTGACTATTTGAACGCCCGCTGTAATATATCACCAGCTGACCATCCATGGGGTTGTGGTATGTTGTTGGCACTTTCCTAAGTGGCATGATTTCTCCAGGCGACTAGTGTAATATCTGTGGTAGGCACTGATGTGTCTAAACCTTCATAGACACATGATGATGTCTGTCAAGAAATTATGTATATTTGAGGGTGCACCAGTAATTCACCAAGTTCCTATACAGTAATGATGTGCGCGACTAGAAGGACGTATTTTGAACACATCACAGTTTGATTCCCTGTAGATCTCCATGATGTGACGGATTCAAAGCAAAGTTCCAGTAATGATTCCAGCCAGGACAGTAACGAATCCAATGATTGGACCCGTACCAAATGACATGGTAAGACCGGATGCAGCACTACTATGAGTTGCGGAGGCGGAAGCAGCAGGGGATGTGGCAGAAGCTGCGGCGGACGCTGAGCCTGACCCGGCGCTAGCACTTACTGAGGCTGGTTGAACAGAAAAAGATCGACATTGGAGGAGTCCATGTTTTGGAGACTGCATACTCACCGCAGAGAGTGCTTTGCAGCCCGGTAGCAGATGCTTGGTCTGATGCGGAGCAACTCGCTTGGAGACACGAGAGTGCGGCGGTCTGGAACTTGGATGAGGTGCAGACACACGTAAGGTCAGTGCTGCCAATAGAAAAGTCAGCCAGACATGACTAGAGCTATCAGCAGACGACAGGATCTATACTCACATGCCACTGCACCCTGCCTGGGTAGCCGCGGTTGTGGTACAGTTCAATATGCAGGGAGGAATCTGACCTAAGGACGTTGGGAGGGCGGCAGCAGACGAAGCAGCGCTGCTCTGGGCATGAACGCCGAGGAACGACAATGCAGCGAGCAACGGGAGGAGGAGTGTGGAAAGCATCCTGTGCGTCGGAAGTGAGAACGGGGTAGACTGGACGGTATACAGGACCAACCTTGGTAGCTTTTAACCCTGGGTGATGGGGGGGCGAAACGAAAGCTTGCCATTAATCCTTGCGGAGATGGTACTTATAGGCATCAGAAGACCGTGAATGACCGTGACACTAGGTGACACATCACTTCGATCCATTTATCTATCAACTCGGATTGATCAACTACAGTAAATGAAGACACCTGGAACCAGCACCCCTGACGTAAGCGATCGCTTGGGTCACGTGGTGTCAGTTTTGAAATATAGATCTGACTTGCTAAAGGCCCACTCTGCCCATGTTGCTAGGGGAGACGACAAAAGCTCTCATCAGGGAATCAGGGGGCTACCGCTCGCCCTTCCAGACCTGTTTAGGAGTCGCTACTTCTGATCTGAGCCTAGTGAACGGTCCGTGCGCGTGAACGGTGCCTATCGCCATCCGAACAGAGGCCACTACGGCACTCGTGACCCCAGCGGGAAGTGTACGGTTGGGTGGTGCGTTTAATTAGTCAGGGACGGAGCTTCGTCCAAAGCTCAGCTCAAGCTGACTACTAGAGCAGGAACTGCGGCCGGTAGTTTTCCATCTGGGTACAGGTATTTTTGCGTCCATGCAGCAGATATTGGACAACCGAACATATCGGAGCCGAGGTCCAAGCGAGAAAGCTGACAAATCATGCGCCAAATGTCGAACGGTTCCAAAGGACGAAATAAAGCATTTCGTAAATAAAAAAAATTCTTAACATGTACTTCAAGGGAGTATAACTTAGCTATCATGCATCTATCCCTTCCTACAAGATATATTTAGAAAACCTCTTAGGACTTAGATATGCCAAAATATGATGTGGGATTGAGAGGCGGCTGGTAGCTTATGTAAGGGGTGCTTGTCTTCTACCCTTAGAAGCATGATCTGGGACGAGCACGCAGTGCGCAGAACCGAGCTGGCAGTGTCGTTCTCAGCCTTAAGAAGGGTCAGACCGACTATGCCCTTCTGGCATCTCGCGGCTCACCGCGTCCCGACCCTATGGTCTTTGTACCGAGGGTTACTTAGAACTGCACAGCACGAACATGTATGTGTACATTGTATATCGCCCGTTTTGCTGTATTCCATCCATGTAGATTCAATGGCACATAAGGGCACTCTTTCATTTGCACAAGAGCCTGACCAGTCCTTCCAGGACGAGAGATGAGCTTGCAAAAGGGTATCGTGTAAGCTCCATGTTGGAATGCTACCATTGAGCAGGAACTCAGCAGTACAACACAGTGGTTAGGCATATTCCAAAAGGCATCTCACGGGGACCGGCACAGCGTGGCCATCATGGATAGATACAATCGTTTGATCAGATCCAAGCGAGAACGTGAACAGTGGAAGTCGATCTTCCGCGAGGAGTTGGTTCGTCTATCCGTCCTGTCAGATCAGTTAGCAGGGCTGAGGGAATCGCGTAGCACTGGATCCACAAGATGCAAAATCGCCCTATCATGACGGGTGCGCTCTTGCGCCCGTCAATTTTCAACCGCCCCCTCCCTAGGCTGAAACCCCAGCCCATACATATTTCCCGGATGATCTGGAACAGACGCAGAGTCAGGGACTTGCGTCTCAAAAAGCAAGAGCTATGGACATCCTGGCGAGACGACCTGCAACGTGAGAGTGCCTTCGAAGCGAACCTGTTCAGAACGGTCCAAGCAAATGGCCTGTGGTTTGAAAAAGTTTTTGAAAATAATATGGACTGGCGTATGTCAAATTTGATATACCCTAGTTTATCTATGAAGTCTGACAGCCAACAGGGGCACCTATTGACGAGATCCTTAATTCCATTATAGTATCATATAGATTGGACGAAGCACGCGCCAGGACGCCGTACTCTCTTGATTTACTCGATATGGTGAAAGAGGCGAGGCGTGAAAAAATCAGGAATAAAACACACGAGAAGGAGCGAGAGCGGCGGGGCAAAATACTACACAGTACGATCAGACGGATGAACAAAGGACCACCGGCACATGTGCTCGCCAAGATGACACCAGATCAGAGGAGGCTGGACCATATTTTACGGGGGCCAGGTGAGGCAGGTTACGCGGGACGAGTCAAACGGGAGACGGGAATGAAACTTAAGGACGACCAATCTTGGCGGCTCGAAGATGGTACACCTGATGCGCAGACCGGGTTATCCAGGAAGGAGAGCGCGATACGCAGGTACCAGGAAAGGCGACGACAGAAAGAATGGTATACACCGTGACTGAAGTCATTCATGCCCCGAACCTCTGGAGATAACGCCACTCTCTTGTGAACCAGGCTTCCTCTCAGCTGCTAGACGTCAGTCGCAGCTCTGATCGGATCCACGCAATAGTCTGGTTCATGGCGTTGTGTACATCAAATTTTTCCAGACACAGAAGAATCCGATGCGTTATGGACTCTTACGGTGCTCGTGTTGCAATTCGTAATTCCCAGCCAGCAACAAATTTGCATATACAACTGTGAAAGATCGAGCTTCCATTGTGGTTTTGTGGATGGCTGTCCTGATCCTCTCCACACTGCCTCAAGCGACATGAAACAACAGAGTAGCAGGTAGCCAAGAAACTTCTAGGATGGAAGGGTGCATACATGGAGCGTCCAAGGTGGATGCCTTGATTTATGGTTCCCCGGAGCTGCCTTGAATAGCACCCTTCTCCTGAAAAAAAATCCAAAAGAACGAGGGGGTGGATTGAGGGGTTTCCAGAGGACATTGTTTGTATTCGGTGAGCCACCTATAATAACCACGTGCATATGAGGTACGTAAGGGACCATCTGATGTTTTTTGCGGGTCGGTTACTGGCACATGAAAAGGGGGAACTTGACTAGCATCTGGGAAACTACGCTTCTTGTTCTGCCCTCCTGAAGCTCGAGCTCGCTGTGCAGGAAGCGACACCAATTAAATCACGCACCCCAGCGTTATGGCCTCGGACTTTGATCTGTTACTGTCAGCTATAAGTATAAGTCTACGGCATTCACCTAGTATAGATGCCAAAATTGGTATGCTATGATACTAGTAGGCCGTGATAAGAAACCAAAGAGCCCTAGTGCACAGTAGTGTTGTCGGGCGACGTAGACGCACGCGTCATTCGATCACTTCGCGATTAGCATCGCCCTTTGAGCTTGAAGCTTGAAGCTTGAAGGATTCATGCTGTTTCAGATTCAACGGGTGTACGGTTGGATTTGGAATAAAGCACGTGCAGAACATGACTATCCCAGCCGAATCGTTGCAACGTTGCCTGTATGCTGTTGATGTGACGTAGATCTGAAGCTCTGGCCTCCTATGACCGGCCTGTATGTGCGCTTCACTGAAGAACGAGGCATAGATGCCGTCGTCGCATGGATATAGTCTACCTCTATTTAAACGTTCCTCCCTTGTTTAATCCTGCTACCAGATCATCCCTCTTACACGAACAAAGACGGGCCATAATCATACCCAGGTGTCTCATCGTCCATAAGCTGTCAGTTTCGTAAACATAATGTAGGCTTTACCTTCATCTCCAGTGAATCACTAACCACGTATACTCAGGGATGGAGGCACAGACGACACCGCATCCGTTTCAGCTACTCTGGAGAGCAACCCCCATCTGGCTCTCTTCCAATCCATGGGCAAATTGCTACGGCAAGATCCTACTGCGGTGATCGCTCAGCTGAGTGCTTGGCTCTCCGATGAGAACTCCCCACACTTCTGGGCAGCATTCGCCCTTAGTATACGGGGCTTGGCGTATGAGGTGATGGACGAATCCGAGCTGGCAAGACTGGACTACATCGAGGGCCTGCAGGTGTATGATGCTATGGTGGAGGAGTTGGGAAAGGAACCCGTGCAACGCATGGAGAGTAACATCAACTTCGTTCGATTTCGATTAGGAAACCTTTCCCCTGCGGGTAAGTGTGTGGCCAAGGTTCTTTACCACACTAATTCTTTCAAAGCACCTGTCCAGCCCGATGCACCACCTGAGAACGGCGGCGGGGGAGACGGTTCTAAGGGTGACGAACCACCTCCTGATCCTACAACCAACGGAGCTTAGCCACCTGACAGTGCAGACTGACAGGAGGCTAGACCAATAGGCCTGAAATATTGACAAACCTTGATTGCCCATTTGAATAATTGACATCGTTAAACATCGTGAAGTGGTGCCAGACCCGTACTCTCATATTCTAAGACGCATGAGTAATATGTAATTTTGGGGAATATTACTGTAGTCTGTAGGCCACCTCCTCATATCCTTTCAGCATCAGCGGAAGATGGGACGCATATGCGATATATACAGTATCGAGATCGGTGATTGTCCTTTGCGAGGCAGCACTAGTGGCGGAGCAGACAGCAGCACGAATGACGAAAGTGGGAGCTATATTGACACGGAAATATTCAAGGTCCGCCTAAGCCACCCCCAACTATCTCGTATATATACGTGTTGTGGTTGATCTTCGTATTATCTGCGCCCCCTTCGACGCGTCTGTGCGAAGTAGCTATCTATTACAAGATATCTGGGCACTATTCACGCGATTGAACGCGTTTGGCGGCCCAGAAATCCGTCTAAACCTCGAAAGCCACAATGGTCTACATTCAGACTATTACGATCCAGGGTTTCAAGTCATGTAAGTTTTTACAGTTACTCCCCCTTCCTTTCGCTTACTGGCCCTCAACTCTTTCCCAACGACTGTATATCGACATGTGTCTTGGGTACGTTTCAGATCGTGATCAAACACAAATCGAACCTTTTTCACCTGGACACAACGTCGTTGTCGGACGAAATGGGTCAGGAAAGAGCAACTTTTTTGCTGGTAAGTGGCGCAAATGACACAATAGCAAGCCTGACATTTGATTTCTGGACAGCGATTCGATTCGTCTTGTCCGATGCATACACGTCTATGTCCCGCGAAGAACGCATGTCTCTTCTGCATGAAGGCGTTGCCAACGCCACGGTCAGCGCATATGTAGAGATTGTTTTTGATAACAGTGGTATGCTTTTGTCTATTTCTTGCCTTTCCCGTGCACTCAGTTTTTGCAGATTCTCGCTTTCCCACCTCTCTACCCACGTTGACCCTCCGGCGCACCATTGGGGTGAAAAAGGATGAGTACTCTCTAGATCGCAAGAGTGCGTCTAAGGCGGATGTCATGAACCTCCTCGAAAGCGCTGGGTTCAGCAAGAGTAATCCTTATTATATTGTCCCCCAAGGCAGAGTTGGTTTCCAGTTTAAACTGATCCTGAACATTTGCCCTAATATTCCACTGGCAGATAACTTCACTCACAAACGCCAAAGACCACGAGCGTTTGACCTTATTGAAGGAGGTGGCAGGTACCAAAGTCTATGAGCAACGCCGATCAGAAAGTTTGCGTCTCATGGAAGAGACTGGTATGGTTACACCCCTCTAAGCTATTCGTAGTCTCAACTTTGGGCTACTGACCTTCAGACGCAAAGCGCACGAAGATCAGTGAGCTCTTGCAATATATCGAAGACCGTTTAGGCGAACTTGAGGAAGAAAAAGAAGAACTCAAGGAGTTTCAAGAGAAGGACAAGGAGAGGCGTTGTCTGGAATACGCCTTGTATTGGAGGGAGGTGGAAGATGTTGGAGAAGCACTCGAGAAGGTATGAGTTCGAACTGTTATAGATAAAACCCCAGACCTTGATTTTTTACTAGCTGGAAGAGGAGCGTAAGGAAGACATGCACTCCGCCAACGAGCGTCAGCGCGAGTTCAGTAAGCGAGAGAAGAAAGTGGAGGTCTGTCTATCATCGTCACGACCTGACTTATGTGTGTCTCATCGATTTTTTGAGTAGGAATTTGAAACGAACATTAAGGCGCAAGAGCATGCACTGTCCGTTCTTTCTCTTCAGAAGCATGGAACGAAGGCCGAGTTGGCCGACCTCGTGCGCACCCGTACTGAATTGGAATGCGTTATCGAAGACCTTAAAGTAGCGGGAGAGAAAGGGGAGGAAAGAAGGTTTGTTATTGACACTTGGTTGATACATATGTGCTTATGCAGCGATTTGGCAGAAATGGTCTAGAGGCGGGCTTGCGTGACGTCGAGGAAGAGATTAAGGACAAAGAGGTTGAAATCATGGAGATTGACCCTGACCTTGACATGTTACGGAATAAAGAGGTGGTCGAGCGCAAAAAGTAAGCTTTTCCCGCGATAATTATATGCATTGATATCTATTAACCTCCAAGGCTCGCTGAATCTGAGTCTCGTCTGGATGCATTGTATGCGAAGCAAGGCCGGCTCACACAGTTTCGGACTAAAGCAGAGCGAGACGCTTTCCTACGGAAGGAGCTTGACTCTATCAACAATTACCGTCAGACGCTTGAGCATGACCTTGAAGAGATGCGTGATAGTACGGATCGAGAGAGGGAAAAGTTGACTCGTTTGGAGGAACGCGAACAATCCGTAACCGCCGAAATGAACGAGCGAAAGGAGAAATTGAGGGTTTTGGGGGAAGATATAGCAAAGTGGAAGGAAGAGCATTCTGAGAAAGTTGAGCGTAGAAAGTCAGTCCCTACACCGATTCTACCAGTTTTAAGCGTCAGTGTGCATACTCAATTGTTGTCTAGGGACCTTTGGAGGGAAGACACCAAGTTAGAGAGCACAGTCAGCCATGAGAGGGATGAATTAAGGTCTGCGGAGCGGAACTTGGCTAGCATGATGGACAAAGTGCGTGATTGTTGTTTCAGCTTCCTTCTGTGCTGCAGTTCCTTACTATTCACAAACCGGCGTGCAGGACACGGGCAGCGGTTTGAGAGCAGTGGACAAAATTGCCCTGCGACTGAACCTTCCTGGTGTATATGGTCCGATGTACCGTCTTTGTGAAATCCCGGATCCCAAGTACAACACTGCGGTGGAGTTGACCGCAGGCAACAGGTGATTGGCCTAATATTAGCGTCACAGCCTCTGCCATATACTTATAAATATTCATATGTCCTAGTCTCTTTCACGTCGTCGTCGATACAGAAGACACCGCCAGCAAAGTCTTGGAGGTCATGCTCAAAGAGAAAACGGGCCGGGTGACGTTTATGCCGCTCAACCGGCTCAAGCCCAAACCTGCTGCATTTCCTCAAGCACCTGACGCAATCCCCCTGATAGATAAGCTCAAATTTGACGAGCTATACCACAAAGCTTTCCTGCAGGTCTTTGGGAAGACGTGCGTGTGCAAGGACCTTACCGTAGCAGCCGCATATGTCCGAAGTCACAATCTCAACACAATCACTCTCGACGGAGATAAAGTCGACCGCAAAGGTGCTCTCACTGGCGGATATCATGACGTGCGTCGGTCAAGGATTGAAGGGATCCGTGCTGTCAAGTCCTGGAGCGAAAAGTACGAAAAAAATGCGATTCGGTTACAGGAGGTAAAAGCGGAAATTGCCAAGCTCGAGCAGGACATTACCAGGGTGGTCGGCCAGATGCAGGTTGCGAGCGCTCAGCGAAACGCAGCCCAGGCGAGCCGTGAGCCATTACTCCGAGAAGGAGCGATGCTCGAGCAGGAGAGGCAACAACTGAAGGAGAAGATCCAGAAAGCGGAAGTGGATGGCGAGAATGTGGAGCTTGAGATGGAGTCATTGAAGCAGAGGCTTATTGACTACGAACGAGAGCTGGCAAGTCCAATGGCTGACCAGTTGACGGCAGACGAGGTCAAAGAGACAGATGATCTGGGTAAACAAGTTGATCGAAGCAAGAAAGCACTCCTCGAGTTGGTGCGCCATAGAAACCAGGTCTGTCTCCCATCTTACTTTGAAACCTTGGGAGCGATTTCTCAGTAACTATAGCTCGGGGAACGCAAAGCTTTAGCTGAGATTGAGTTACGGGAGCGCCTTCGCCGCAGGCGCGATGAAATGCGTGGCAAGATCGAATCATTAGGTGAAATCGAGGATGGCGGCGCCAGTGCTGTGGAAGATTTAGAGACTCGCAAACGGGAGCTTAAGCACCTGAATCGATCTATCAAGGAACAGACGGGGAAGGCCCAAGGTACCAGTATTAAGCCTCGAGTTGGGCACTGTGTTTTAACACTTAATGGGCAGAAACCGAGAAGGAGGCTGAGGAGGTGGCTGCAGATTTGCAGGGTCTCAAGAATTCACTGGAACAGATTCAGATGCAACAGGCAGAAGATAGTCGAGGGATTTCACGTCAACAAAAGAACACAGAGCGCTATCTCTCCAAAAAGCAAGTCTTGTTATCGCGGAAAGACGAATGCAACCGGAACATTCGTGACCTAGGCGTTTTACCTGAAGAAGCGTTCGAGAAATATACGAATGACAAGATCGATAGAGTGAGTCTTTAAATATGAGTCCACATCGACACATTACGACCTTTCCTTTTCAGCTCTTGAAAAGGCTCCATGCTGTCAACGATGGCCTCAAAAAGTTTGCTCATGTCAACAAGAAGGCATTTGAACAGTACAACAACTTCACAAAACAACGCGACCAGCTGATACAAAGACGTGAAGATCTGGACGAGTCAGCTCAATCTATAGAGGAATTGGTTGAGGTGCTGGACCAGCGCAAAGATGAAGCCATCGAACGGACATTTAAGCAGGTGGCCAGTAACTTTGAGGAAGTTTTCGAGAAACTCGTGCCGGCTGGTCGTGGGCGGTTGATCATCCAGAGAAAGATCGATCAGGTTCGTAAATGCCTGTGCAACGTCTACGTCTCTGACCGTGTTGTATAGGACGATGAAGATGCCGAGGAAGCTGCTGAAGATACGCAACAGAGTTCGATCGACAACTACACCGGTGTTTCAATCAAAGTGAGAGCCTTATCCCTCTTTTGCGGTAAATGTTTCTTAGACAAGTGTAGGTCTCGTTCAATTCTAAAGTGGATGAGGGCCTTCGAATACAACAGCTTTCTGGCGGGCAGAAGTCTTTGGTTGCCCTTGCGACAGGTTTGTGGCTCGCGCTCCAAACATGCCATACGACCTCATCATTCCTATACAGTCTTCGCTATTCAGAAGTGTGACCCCGCTCCATTTTACTTATTTGATGAGGTATAAAGCCTGGCTACTGCCATTACACATGTCTCACAGCGTCTGTTTCCAGATCGACGCGAACCTCGACGCGCAATATCGCACGGCTGTCGCCGGCAAGTCCATCATGTACTTCGAGTTCAGGTTGCCACTGAGATCGTGACACAGCTATGATCCACGAACTTTCCGCTACTGCCCAATTCATCACAACTACATTCCGACCCGAAATGTTAGTAACGGCAGACCAGTTCTATGGGGTACTTTTCAACAATCAAAAAGTGAGCTCTATCCGGGGCATCACACGAGCAGAGGCCAGTACATTCATCGAATCGGTAAGTGCATGTACCTAATGGGGTATTTGGCATAGCTAATGCCAACGCACGAAGGAAACTGCCGCCCAATGAAGTATCCCATTGCATCGCTCGTTTATTTTTGTCAATCTCAGTTGTTTGTACTTCTCATCTGTACTCTTCGTAACTTGCTGTATGTACCGCTCAAGTCACCTCCAGATCGGTATCAATTATTATAGTCATTCAAAGATCCACGACAAGTCATGAGAGCAGCATAAAATCTCCGAGGCCCATATCAAAACATAGCACTCCGCCGGAATCGCATAAGTATTACGGTAAACCAAAAGCAATGGGGTATACTAAATTATAGCGTTTTCTTGTACCATGCGATAGTTTGTTCAAAGGAATCCTCCCAAGCCTTTTTAATTACGGGATTACCAAGGTTAGGTCGAGCTGCAAAGCCATGAACAGTGCCTGCAAAATAAACTTAGCATGGGATGAACCGGGATGGAAACGGTCTACCTTTGTAGTCCTTGAACTCATAGTCGAGTTTACTGTTCTCGTGCTTTCGCTTCCAAATGTCTTCAGTTTGTGCCCTATACTCTGGTCCAAAGGATCGGTCCTCTGGAAAAAATGTCACGTTTGACTGGGTGAGGAAATCCCATGGACAAACCTTCAGCACATATCCACGATGTTGGAATCTGTAAGACCAAGAAGATTAATAATATGAGCAGACGATGAGGAGAATGTACCTACTTTCATTGCCTCAATCTCAGCCGGGGAGGTACCGGCGGGATGAGCGACAATGGCGGAATTGAAGAGGTCAGTAGATGCCAGCCGGACGACTATAGCTCCTCCGAAACAGAAACTGGTACCGACCGATAGGTAAAGCCAACATTCTCTAACTGCCGATCACATACCCAATGACACCGATCTTCTCGTACTTTTTTTGCTCCTTGATGCGCTTCACGAACTAGAAAAAAGTGGGTTCGTATAGCCATGGCGCACCAGTTGTGAACTTACGGCGGTGGTCCTGTGGTCCACAACACTAGGCTTTAGGTAGCGCAACCAATTATATACCGCATATATTATATTTGGCTGATTTTCTCTCACCCTATTCGAGATAAGACTTGGCATACACCCCATGATCGCAAAGATAAATTTGAGCTTCTGGAAGAAGGAGGTTGCAGTGTTGGGTACGTCGGGAAGCAGAGGGCCCATCTTTGATTCGTCGAAGGGAGGCTTTCCTACTCGTTCATGAGTACAACGGAGTATTTGGTGGAAGAATGCGAACGCACCGTTGAAGTAATCCGGAACCCACACGTCACATCCCAGCCTTTCGCTGTACTGGTCGGCCATGAGCTTGGGGTTGATAAGCTTGAGGCCAAATATGTCCGTAAGAAGGACGACCGCCGTTGTGGAACCCCCAGGGGCCGCCTTATAATAGTCAGTGCCTTCAAGTTTGCCGCTAGGAGTGCCCTCAAGGGCGTAGCCTTGAAGACAGTGTTCGCAGAGAGCGCTCATGTCCGAGTCAAAAGTGGGAGGGGGAAAACAAGCGTTGAGTGGCCCAAAGCCACCTGCTGCCTGATTCTTATACTAACGCGGTACCCGAAGTCTATAATTAGTGACCGACGGCACTTACGCCACGCGGAGGTGGCAAACGGGAGCCGCGACTACGCGGCCGGCGCCTGAAAATAAAAAGCACAAGACCACGCTAATTGGAGCCATGCAAGCCTTCTCCCGCTTTCGACGCAACTCACAGCAAATCGCAATCTGTTTCGAGGCGGATAACCCAAGACAAGCAGTCGAAAACTTGCAAACCTTGGTGTTCGTGGATGACGTAAGACGCAGCTAATTGTTAACAGGTACCTAAGGTACAGCCTTAGTCGGTACATCAGCCTTGATAAAAACCGCCATCAGCCAGCTGGAGGCTGGTCGTACTTCTTCTGACAGCCCGAAAGGTCCGCCACGGCAGCTTGCAGGGATTCATACTGTCCCTGGTTTGATATCATTTCGACATGAATGCCGAGCAACCCATACGGCTCTCTCCAAACCAGGCGCTGGCTTGCTTGCCTTGGCTCCTCAATCACAATCACAGCGTACATCATTGAGAATGGCCAAGTGGCAACGTTTACATGGTACTTTTACTGATAGGCTCTCGCAGTCACACATCCCTGCGTGTAGCTGTGATACAAGTGATAGACACAAGGCGTTCGTGATTCCTTTGATACGTAAATCCTTCGATGGGTAAGTGTTTTCGTGAGGACGCTAGGAATGGGCTGGATGTTTCCTACTCACAGTATTCTACGAACTTGACTTGATCAGGTCTTATGAGAGACACCTGAAGAAGTGGTGAGGTCAAGGGTATATCGGTTGATCAATGTGATTAACCTGAGAAAGTACACTTACATAGCAGTGTAGTCAAGCCACGGTGAAGTCGCATTATTTATGTAAGAGTAGCACCACCCCAGCCCGCTAGGGTTCACCGCGTTTAGTGATGAGCGGATCGGGCTTGCGTCGGGCTTAAGCAGGCTCAGGCTCAACGAAGCTTAGATCACAGCCATTAGCCAGGCTCGGGCTGCGCGGCTGGGTACAGGGTCGAGCCCAGGCTTCAGTTATGAAAAAAGACAACAAATACGAAAAAAACATTATGATTATGTAAATATAAGCGAAGGAGGCAAGTAGACGCCCACATAGGTCACGTGAATCATCACCTCGATGTCTCCGAAGCCATGTACGAGGGGATTAGCAGGTTGGCTTCATAGTCAAAGATATTATCACAACTCTGCCAACTCTCAGAAATATGACCCCAAGGTTTCTGGTGAGTGGGACACTCTATGGCGGGCAATGACGACCCTGGATGAGGGTGATCATCCTGGATCGCCTGAACCATGCTCTATATGCTCATATATTCCCAGCGATTCCTTTCGCGATCTCTGCAGACGAAGCCATTTATCAATCTAGCATCAGAGCCTGCTATCATGTACGAAACCACGATGGATTAGCGGATGCCGTTTTGAGCAGAATCTTCTCGGCAAATAAACCGCCTCGTCCACTCAAGATAGAGCCTGTCTACTTCCCTACCTGGCTCGTCGACGCCGAAGTCACAGCAAAGGTGTCTGAACACAATGCCAACTCCACTGTCCAGGTAAAGCCCTTTATATGTCACGCCTGTAAGTACGCCTCTTATTTACCGCATTGTATTTTGCCCAGACACAGGCTACCGCACAGAGTTTAGCAATGTATGTCTGGTTGCCATCTGCTTGTACCCTATGCACCTAACCGCCGTGCAAGCTACATGCCGGGTTCGTGGCCTTCTCTCAGATTCTTGTATGATTCATTTCGTACTGTGCAAAGGCTTCGACCACTTCCCGCTATCCCTCCTCAGGTTTCGCTTTAACCCTGAGACAACATCACTCTGCTCTACGACGGATGAGGGCTTTGGCTCCCTTCCCAGTTCAAACCAACGGATAACGTGTCTTCCATACACCCTGTCGCCCTTTGCTCTTCCCAAAGCTGCACGTTCATTGTCACTCGAGCAGGCCAAAATCGATAGCACTCTCAGAATTGAACCCGAGAGCATCCGATTTCCGCTTGTCCGTGATTGTTTCGACTTGCTGTCACTCATGTTTTCGTTGGCTGATTAAACCTCTCTACGGTTTGAATCCCGCATACGACATCATTTTTTCAGATGGCCCCAGCTTATCCAGTCCTTTTTCCTGTTTACCTCATGCAGTGGGAGGGGTTTGACAGAAGCTTAGAGCGTAAACCGCATATATTCAGTATGATCGTAGAAGCTCACAAATTCCAGGTCTCTGTCCTCTCCAATGACCCCGGTCCCCTCTAATTATTGTCTCCTGTTCAGGGAATTATGTACATTGAGAGTTTCCTCAGGAGCTCTTACAGCATTCCCCAGGTTGACACTGGGCTTTCGAGATTCTGGTCGCCGCAAGTGTTGTTGCTCGCTCTCAACAAAGGATGGGAAAGAGGAGCCGCTGTTCACACAGGTCTCAAATAACCCCGCTCTCTGCTATATGAATGTCTTGACACTAATTTCTTTCCTCATCTACAGCGGGGGATATGTGCATGGCCATATATAATGGGGTCATCCGATCTCGCTTCAAACGGTTAATCACCCATCTAGACAAAATCGCCTCCATTCCACATATTGACAAGCGTGTCGATAAGTGGCTTGATCACCAGCTTTTATCAAGAGAGCTTCGGTTGGCATCTTCAACATTATTGCCTAAGGAGGCGATCAACTGGGACGACGTCCGAATCAGACGGTGGGACCTCAAGGAGGTAGCCGAAAACATGGACTATTGGATAAAACGAATGCAGGCCACCGCGACCCGGTCTATGGTAAATATCTCACCTCGTTTTCAGCCATTGGCACAAAGCATGTTGCACAGTTTGGTTTCTAGAAGCTGATCGTGCCTGTATTCAGATGAAGGAAGTGATCGGTGCAAAAAACTCGATGGTGGTTACTGTCGGTTCATCCGGGATGCGAGCAGGGAAAGGGGAGGATATACAAAATCATGTGCGGGCGGAGCTCGCAAGGTGCGAACGACTGATGGATGAGTCGAAGCCTCAGTGGTTGAAGATAGCGGAGCAAGAAGACAATACGACCAAAGTTTGATCACTCCCTTGAGGTCGTATTTCGTGTGAGCTATACATATATCTTCGTGGAACAGTGTCAGAAGGCATGTTGTGCTGCAAATGATGTGCCAAACGCGGTACAAGCACGTTTCTGCATGCATGGGCAACCCCAGGGAGGATTATCTCAGTGTGGACTATCAGTTCAACGGTCCACTCAGCCCAGCTCAACCATTGAAATATTGAACCATTTGATTCTAAGCTGCTTTCTGTTCCGCCTGTGCCCCTTGCTGTCGTCCGCTCTCTAAAAGGCGTGCCCATTCTTCCTCTCTTTCCAGCTTTCCTACCCTCGCTCTTCGCCGCCGTACGTTCAAATGTCCCCATTCTTCCTCGAACTCCTTTCGTTTCTTCTCCTCGACCGCTTTTGCGTCTTGGATTTTCTGCCCTTCTACTGCCTTCTTGATTCTCAACCGCTCCTGTTTGTCGCGTTCTAATTTCTCGGACGTTTTCACAATCCACCCCCACTGGTCGACCATGCCCTTTACATTGATGATGACCCCAGCAGCCTCTGCCTTCTTTTTCTTTCCTTTAGCGCGTGTCTTTTTCTGCTGTAACTCTTCAGGCGTTGGTTCTCGCATGCTATGCACTTTCTCGATTTGGTTACGCTGAGCCAACTCCTCCAGTATGATCGATTTAAGGTACCTTGGGAACTTAAAAAGGAGTCAAAGCTGAATTATGATAATGCTCACTTGAACGACCGTATAGGATGTTCGGGATAGGGCGGCGGATTTTCCAAGCTTGCCACCTCGTCTGACGTACTGGCGCGAGCATCTGGAATTGGTGCAACCGGTAATGGCTCAATCAACTCTTCATCCGCATACTCT